>VDFB02233786.1:0-29402 GCA_007258455.2 Sequoia sempervirens | reverse complement strand
GATAAAGGGATCTTCATATCTCAATCCAAGTATGTGAAAGAATTGCTAAAGAATTTTGGTATGGAAGATTCAAAACCAGTTGGTACACCTATGGTGATTGTATGCAAGTTGACAAAAAATGATGATTCTCCAAAAGAAAATCAAACTAGATACAGATCAATGATTGGTGGATTGCTTTACTTGACTCAAACTAGACCAGATATCATGAATGTTGTATGCATTGTTGAAAGATTTCAAGCTAATCCTAAGAAATCTCATGTAACTGCTGTGAAGAGGATTTTTAGATACTTGAAGGGAACAATTGATTTTGGGTTATGGTATCCTAAATATGATGATCTTATTTTGAGTGCTTTTATTGATGATGATTGGGAATGAGATGTGGATGACAAAAAGAGTACTAGTGGTGGTGCCTTTTTCTTGGGTAAGAAGATGATTTCATGGTTAAGTAAGAAGCAAAATTCCATTTCTTTGTCTACGGCAGAGGCATAATACATTGTTGCTACTAACAATTGTACTCAAGTATTGTGGATGAAGCAGATGTTGAAAGATATCAGAGTTGTGTATGATGAACCCATTGCTATAATCTGTGATAATTCAACTGCAATTAACATATCTAAGAATCCGGTGTTGCATTCAAAGACCAAGCATATATCTATCAAGTTTCACTTTTTAAGAGAGAAGGTGAGTGAAAAGGAAGTCAGACTGGAGTATGTGCCTACTAAGGAACACATTGCAAATATCTTTACAAAGCCATTTCCTAAGGAGACTTTTGAGTATCTTAGAGGGAAGCTAGGGGTGATTACCCCTCCTAATCAAAACTAAGATGCATTGTCTTGCATCAATTTGTGCATTTCATGGTCATATTTTGATCCGGATTGATGTTGTGGTGGCTTCTACTCAGGGGGAGTAGTCAGATGTTCATATATGTGGTTCAGAGCTTGTGTGGAGAAAAGAGATCTTTGTCATTGATGACAAAGGGGGAGAAGAGTTATGTGAAAAATTGTGAATTATCTGAGGAAGAAGAGTCATGTGGGAGAAGAGTTGTTGAGGAGAAAAGAGTCAGAACCTAAGGAGGAGTAAGTGTTGAAGATAGTTGCGTTGATGGTGTTTTTCACATCATGTGTTGCCATCAATGCCAAAGGGGAAGATTGTTGGATGTTGTGGTTGTGTTGTTGATATGTGGTTGTCATTGATGTCAACACTATTAACATTAATGTCTTAGAAGCTCTATATGTTGAGGATATTGAGAAAATTATAATGTAATAAGTTGCAGGTTGTCAGTGGTGAAGTGAAGTTTATTCTATCGATGAGTTTAGTATGCTTATGATCAGAGGTTGTGGATTAAAGGGTTTCTTTTTCAGTATATCTAGTTTATCTATGTTAAGTTTTACAGATCCACGTGAAAATTTGTTCGTGTTATGAGCATTTGTATTCTGACAATTTTTATGTTGCTTTAGTTGATGCTCTTGAATGAAGATGATTTGATTTTAGCAAGTTCAGTTACCGCGGATGCTTCTCTAGTGATTCATGATATTTTTGGATATTTCTAGATCGTACTCTATTTGTGTTGCATGTCTGCATTGATCGTTGTGCTCGTGATTCGAGATTTTCTCTTGCGTGTTCATGTTTTTCATGTTCTTGCCTGACATGGTGTTGTAGCATGTTGTGGATCATCGGGGATTAATTTTTGAAGGTGGTTCATGTTTGAGAATTTTATTTTGGGTCTTCACTATGTTGTGGCCGACCTTGGTTGATTCACATTAATAATATTTATTGTTTTGGGGCCGACAGTTTGCATTCATTTTATTATTTTATTAAGGCCGACATGTAGTGATGTAATTTCTTGTTGTGGATATATATAAGCGATTGTTTTATCATTTGAAGACATGAGTATATGAAGTGTGTGAGCCTTGAGTGTGAATAATGTTCAGATCTTTTGAAGGAAGAAGTAGAGTGTGAAAAAGTGTTCAATTTGCTTAACCAAAACTGTAATCAGGCATTAGCAAATGTTATTTTTCTCAATTCAAATTTTGTGGATGTAATCCAATCTTTTGTAAGAGAGTGTGTCTTCCTTGGTTAGTAAGCTTATATGTAATTGAGTAGTGAGCTCTAGGAAGTGCACCTAAATGCATGTGCATTCCCCATTCATATTTCTTTATAATTTCAATAGGGTATAATCTTATGGAAAGACCTCCACTGTGGTTTTTCCCCTAACAGGGTTTCCACGTAAAAAATTCTTGGTGTTATGTGTGTTTTTGATGTGTTATTGATTTATTATTTCATGGTTATTAATGAGATATGAGAATTAGCATAATAAGTTGAATCAGTTTGAAATTCTATGACAATTGATTCACCCCCCCTCTTAGTTGTCTACCCTTGTGTTTCCAACAATGAGATGGAGGTGAAAATGGTGGAGGTGTGTATGTGTTCAAAGGACAAGTGAATGGAATACTTATAGGTGGTAAAGTGGTAGGAGATATGACATGTGATTCCATGAATGTAATAGGGATGCTAGCAGAAATACTTGATGAAGAAATCACATTACTAGTCTATTGCATTGTTGTTGTGACCTTAGGGTTCATATAGGTAGGAATTGAGGCAATTGTTGTGGGAGGAGGAATTTGACTTCCTCCTTGGCTTGTGTCATTACTTGTAGGTAAAGGACAACTAGTGGTTGAGGTAAGGCATTTCCCAAAGATTTGAACTATGTTTTGCATAAGGTCAAGTCCATCTTCACTTTCAAGCATGCGATGAATGTTATCTATAGCAGGGATGGCAATAGTTGAAATGTTATCATTTTGCACTTGATGTTGTAGGTTTGCTAAGTCTTCATTAATTTGAATTATGTTTTCTTGTGGAACACTAGCAACCATTGTTTCAACATTCATCAAACTACTTGAAGGAATGAAATTGTTAAGGGTATGGTCCATATGACCTAGTGTTCTAGTTTTAATACTAGGAGTGAAAGCGCTAGATAACCCAAAATCCACAATGATTGTGCTATCACGGGATGACATGAGTATCAAACTTTGTCTAATTATAGTATTAGCAATAGGACACCAAATACTCATGCAAGGGATTCTAAATGAAAAATGAATGCAAATGCAATATAAGCTAAGAACAATGAAATGATTATAAGATAAATTTTGTAAATTGAAACAAAAAACTATAAAAAGAAAACAACTTAAAAATAGTGTTTTAAATAATAGAAAATGTAGTGCGGAATTTGCATTGGGACTAATTCACCCAGAGGGGTGTATGAATGCCAGTGAGGATTTTTTCTCAAAATTTTCAAGAAACTTCAATTGATTTTTATGCCTTTTATCTTGTATGATCTATAACCTAAGTGCAAATGTAGTTTTTGTATGAATTTCAATGATTTGAGATGCAAAAATGCAACCTATATGCACTTTCACTAATGTAAAATTAGAAATCCTAGAATGCCAATTAACTAATGCAAATCCTAATGCAATGTTAATGCAAGCAAGATCTAGGATGATAATGCACTCCAAATCAGAATTAAGTTCTAAATGTAGGTTCACCAAAATGAATGGTGGAAAATTGTTTGGATTCAATGCTTGGGAGATAGAATAACAATCTTCACTCTCTTTCATTCAAAGATAACCCTAGAGATCTCAATGCAAAGGAGAAATAGATCCTGCAATATAGTTGTCCTAGAGGGGTTGATTATAAACTAATGAGGGGTTCACCACCAAGCTAGGGATTGGAAAGACAAATGTAATGCAAGAGATAATTCCTAATCCTAATTTGATGCAATGCCTCACTAAATGACCTAGAAAAGTATGTCAAACTCTATAGTAGAAAAAGGGCCCTTTGACATTTTCATGGTCTTTTAGGTCTTTCTTCACGATGCTTGGTCCATTTTTCTTTGATTTAATGTTGCAATGTGGCTTAAACATTCACATTAGGTCCTTAAAATTCAAATTATGGCATCTTGTGAAGGTTTTGTGAAGTGTTGTAAAACATTTCTACACTTTTCTAGACTCTATTCATTACAATTCACCTAAAAAATCAATTCTTTTTCTCATCACTTATCAAGTCCTTATTTTGAAGTGTTGTAAAGCTCTGTAACAAGTGATTTCAAGCATTTTGTGCTTTACTTCATTTATTTAAGCACCTTTCTTATGTTTTATTTGACCCCCTATGCACTCATAAGGCTTACGAAGTGTTTTTAATGTAAACCCAAAAACAATATTAAATGCAACAGAATTGAACCCACTCTTCGTTCATAGGGACCCATTCACCATGGGTGGCTAATGAGTCCCTCTTGGCTCAAAATTCAAAATATTTCAAATTTTCTTTTGGGTTTTTATTAAAAAATACCTTATGTCAGCCTGTGATGAAGTATCATCGAGTTACTAAGGCACATGTGTGTATAAATATGTGTTTTTCTCCTCATTTTACATCTCCTGATTCTTTCAAGAAATCTCCTCATTCACTAAGCATTCAATTAGCATTTGAGCACTTTGCATCATTCAATCAAGCATCAATCAAGTATCTTGGAGCAGCCATTGACATATCTTACGATTTCTTCAACAAGGTTGTGGTGAGTTTAGGACATTTACATGTTTATTCATCTTTCCTTTTTCATTTCAGTCCATTTCTTCATTAAGGGTTTGATTACCAAAGTGAGATTTGACCAAGGAAAATCCCTATAACCTAACCCTTAACCATTTCCCCCCTTTTGCATGTGTGTTTGTAGACTTGTGTATTCAAATTTATGCAAGCAATAAGGTGTTGAAAAGTGGACAAGAAGTCAACAAAGTGTTTCAAGTCAAATCAAACCTATTTCAAGCTTGGAGACAACCTACAGTCTATTTTTTCCATATTTGACTCCGTGAATCAGATAAGAAGATAGGTCCAGATTTGGAGCTACAAATTTGGTCCTTGATTTCATAGAATTTTGGGAGAGGACTGATTCACCATCAGTGGTGAATGAGTCCCACCTTAAGGCCGGAAAACTAGACTTTGTCCAATTCTGGATCCTAACACTCAGAAACCTATTTTCATAAGTTTTCATCAAAAGTAGGATTGATTCGCCATCAGTGGCGAATGAGTCCCACTAGTGATTTTTAGTGATATCTGTCAACATTTAGGAAACTCTAGATTCATCATCAGATTCCTAGGTGCACTCTGTTATGCCTTGTTTAACTCTGTTTGCATTAGTTTACTTCTTTATTGCATTTTTTGCATATCACACTATGTTTTCAAACATTGCATATTTCCTAGATTTTGCATTCATAATCGATCAATTACTTAGCTTAGTTGCATTTAGATCATCTTATTTAGTCTTAATCACATCATACATACATTAGATTGAGTGAACCACATTGATTTTTTGTGAGGTTTATCTCTCTCCTTTTAGGTGAAACATCCTAAGAGTGCAAGAGTAGCCTATAAACCTCATGCACAAAAATCTATGGTTCATTTTGGTGAACCTACATATTGAGCACTTTATCTTTCTGATTTCAATTGCATCTTACATTCTAGGTTTCATTTGCATCAACATTCAATTAGGATATTGTTTTATTTTTGCATCCTAGGGTTTCTCAAATTGCATTAGTGAAAGACTCATTTAGATTTCATTATTGCATTTCACCTCATTGAAAAACTAAAAATCTACATTTGCATCCTTAGTTTGCATCTAAAAATCATTAAGATCACTATAAATTTTTTTGAAAAACACAAAAAAATCTCATAACTGGACTCATTCGCCACCCTGGGCAAATTAGTCCACCTACACATTTTAGATAGCACTTTCAGGCATTTTCTGGGTATTCCTGCATTACAGTTTTCTATACCTGTTTTCTGTTTTACTTTCTAGATTCTATGTTTTTTGTTATTTCTTGCATCTTACTTTACTTCATTCATTGTCATCATGGCATTTTTTTTTAATAAGTTTTGGAATTCATTAAAATCCTTGGTAGACATGTCCAATTGTGCCTTTGGTTGTGATCCTAATGATATTGAGCTTCCTCATGCTCCTTCAACTCCTTATGATGTAGACATCATTGGAGAAGATGATGATAGCATGGACAAGTTCTTAAATGAATGTCTTGATAACCTTGAAGCCAATGCAGCCTTTTACCCATCCATGAAACCACCAAATCTTCCTACTGTTGCACCTTCTAATCACTTTGGATACCTACATCCAAAAACTCAAGTAGGACCTAAGATCCCTCCATCAAGTGGACCTAGTTCCTCTCAACAAACACATCCTCAGCCATTTCATGATCACAAAGTCACAAACACTCCCATTAACCTTGAAGAAACATATGGAAAAGGCTTTACTGTCCTAACTAAACAAGGTTGTGACACAACACATGAGAAAAACATTCACCAACTTCTTGAATAAAAACCAACAGAAGAAAACACAATAGGATTAGGATATCAAGATCCTCCTCATATTGATAAACCTCCTTTTGAATGTTGGAGAATTCGAGATGATGGTACAATTATCTTTGATTCTCCTCCTGACTTGAGCATTATCCTTCCATGTGAATGAACATTACCTAATTCTGATGACAAGGATGCTAGGATCCCCAAGGGCCCTCTTCCTCCTTCCATTCACGAAAAAGGAGAATCTAGCAAACGAAAATGACCTTACAAATTGAAAAAGCTTAAGTTTCCTACTCATCCTCCACTTGAATGTGAAAGGAGTCTTCAACTACTTTTAAACAAAGGCCTTAAATACTCTTACCACCTATGAATAGGTTGGTCATCCATCCTAAAGATTCTAACATACCATATTGCAAATATCATTGTGTTCTTGGAAATCAAACTGAAGAATGTTGGACATTGAATGACATATTGAACAAGTATCAATTCATTGATATTGACTACTTTCCCATCATCCCTTAAAACAAAATCCTTTGATCATGCCATAGTGGTAGAATTTTTCATTCTCACTATTGCATGATCCCTCCCATCACCTTTCTTGGCTCATTCTTGCCTCACATCCAGTGGGGAGCAAGAAGTTGTTAGCCTTATCCTAGTAATGCATTTGTTCTTGTCTCTTAACTATGTTATTTACCTTCCACTTATACTACTTAAGATTGAGAAGCCAATAACTCTGTTAATGGCTGACTTACATTTGCATTACTAGCTCCTTTTACATTTTTCATTTGGTTTCATGTGTGTATTGTGTTCCCTTGTAACATGCATTTGATGATCTCTCTCTTCGTACACTTCCTCTCTTTGTACCTCTATTCTTCTATATGTTGTACATTGCATTTTTTGCTTTTGTTTTCTGTTTCTCCTTTTGGGGATGATGCAAAGTGTAGAGATGCCCTATGTCTCTTCCATGTTGACCCAAAATGTCCTTTTTATTTTGTGTTTTCCTTTTGGGGATGATGAAAAGAGTTGAGACGCCCTATGTCTCTTCCATGTTGACCCAATCATTCCCTTTTCCTTTTTACTTTATCTTTTTCTTGTGTTTTTCCTTTTGGGGATGACACCAGGAATTGAGACCAAAATGTCTCCTTCATATTGACCCAAAAGCTTTCCCTTTTTCTTTCTCCTTTTCATTTTCTTTTCACTTGTGTTTTCCTTTTGGGGATGATGAAAAGTGTTGAGACCAAAATGTCTCTTCCATGTTGACCCAAAATAGACTTTGTTTTCCTTTTGTTTTCACTCTCTTTGTGTCATTCTTCTAGTTCTATGTGCTTTGGGGAATGATGACAGCTTCAAGCTCTTTAATAAAAACATTGCAGCAATGAACGTATTGACCCCAAATCCATAGATCCCTTATGTGTTTGGTGTGTTCCTTTTTGGGAGGCAACCCTCTTTTTTCTTTTGTTTTCTTTTTCATTTACATGAAGCAGCCTAACTTAGAAACATATGACTTGGCATAGGGGCTTTCCAAGTTGGCTCTCATGTCTTATTTTTGTTTTGCATTTTTCCTTCGCTACTTTAAAGTAATTTCTCATAGAACGGTGTGTAGCAATTCCTTAAAAGTGGGGGAATACATTGGCAACATTTCATTTGCATTCTTGGTTCTTAATGCATCCTTATCACTTCATACGATGTGTTCATCACTTTGTGGATGACATCGGGTTTGATGTCCTTCATAAGTGTGATCCATCTTAGCATATTACATTCCTCTTAGTGGCTTGATGTGACACACCTTATCCCCTAAGTTGTGAATATTTTATTCTTTGACTGGTCCTCTTGGAGACATTGGACACAATGTTCCCTAAGTGAAAGAACTTGCATGAACTTAACAAGACTCATTTGAAAATCTTCTACATTTTTAGATTTTTTACATTTTGCATTTTACATTTTTGCCACCTTGCATAACACAACTTGCATTCCTATGGTACCTTTCTCAAGTTGTTCATGGGTTCTAAGCATATGAAGCTTTTCTTGTCTCATGAGGCATGAAATGACATTTTCCCTTGTGGCGCCTTGTTAAAGTTATCAGGAAGTATAACTTTGATATGGTTGAGCGGGAAGCCCATTCAGTGACACAACTTTCCCCATAGCCACCTATGTGTTTGTGATTACATACCAACTAGCGTATGTATCTTACCTTTTTGGGTCATCTCACCTGACAAACGGCCATGAGTTCTTTCACCCCAAAGTGAGTATGCATTCTCTTTTTCTCACAAACAACCTAGATCCAATCCACAACTAGTTAGATAGATGATTGAAGCTTCATCTAACTTTTCCTTCTCTTTCACATGTGTGCTCCTTTGTTCTTGTGTTTAGTTTGCCATGGGATCTTCATCTTGGGGACTTGATCATCCCTCTTGATCGTTGTCATTCCATCTTGCTAACATAAGTGCATTGGGACCTCTCTCTTGATATGCATGGCTACTTTAGTATGAGTTTGAAGCAAGTTCATACTCTCACTAAAGTGGGGGCTAAATGTGTAGTAGAAAAATGGCCCTTTGACATTTTCATGGTCTTTTAGGTCTTTCTTCACGATGCTTGGTCCATTTTTCTTTGATTTAATGTTGCAATGTGGCTTAAACATTCACATTAGGTCCTTAAAATTCAAATTATGGCATCTTGTGAAGGTTTTGTGAAGTGTTGTAAAACATTTCTACACTTTTCTAGACTCTATTCATTACAATTCACCTAAAATCACCTTTTCATCACTTATCAAGTCCTATTTAAAGTGTTGTAAAGTCTTGTAACAAGATTTCACATTTTTGTAGGCTTAATTTCATTATTTACACCTTTCTTATGCTTTATTTGACCCCTTTATGCACTCATAAGGCTTAATTAAGTATTTTTTATAATGTAAACCCAAAAAACAACATTAAATGCAAGATAATTCCTGACACCCACTTTCAAGTCCAAGGTGGGACCCATTCACCATGGGTGGCGAATGAGTCCCTCTTGGCTCAAAATTCAAAATATTTCAAATTTTCTTTTGTGTTTTTATTAAAAAATACCTTATGTTAGCCTGTGATGAAGTATCATCAGGTTACTAAGGCACAAGTGTGTATAAATATGTGTTTTTCTCCTCATTTTACATCTCCTGATTCATTCAAGCAATCTCCTCATTCACTAAGCATTCAATTAGCATTTGAGCACTTTGCATCATTTAATCAAGCATCAATCAAGTATCTTGGAGCAGCCATTGTCATATCTTACGATTTCTTCAAAAAGGTTGTGGTGAGTTTAGGACATTTACATGTTGTTTATTCATCTTTCCTTTTTCATTTCATTGTATTTCTTCATTAAGGGTTTGATTATCAAAGTGGGATTTGACGAAGGAAAATCCCTATAACCTAACCCTTAACCATTTTCCCCCTTTTGCATGTGTTTGCAGACTTGTGTATGTAGATTTATGCAAGCAATTAGGTGTTGAAAAGTGGACAAGAAGTCAACAAAGTGTTTCAAGTCAAATCAAACCTATTTCAATCTTGGAGACAACCTACAGACAATTTTTTGCAGATTTGACTCCATCAACCTGACAAGAAGACAAGTCTAGATCTGGTGCTACAGAATTGGTCCCTAATTTCACAAAATTTTGGGAGAGAACTGATTCACCATCAGTGGTGAATGAGTCTCACCTGAAGTTTGGAAAAATAGACTTTGTCAGATTCTGGATCTCGACACTCAGAAACCTCTTTTCAAAAGTTTTCATTAGAAGCAGGGTTGATTTTCCATCAGTGGCGAATGAGTCCCACTGGTGATTTTTGGTGATCTCTATAAGCATTCAGGACACTCCAAATTCATCATTAGATTCCCAGGTGCACTCTATTCTACCTTGTTTAGCTTTGTTTACATTAGTTTACTTCTTTTTTAAATTTGTTGCATATCATACTATGTTTTCAAACATTACATATTTCCTAGATTTTGCACTCATAATCAATCAATTACTTATATTAGTTGCATTTATATCATCTCATTTAGTCTTAATCACAGCATACATACATTAGATTGAGTGAACCACATTATTTTTTGTGAGGTTTATCTCTCTCCTTTTAGGTGAAACATCCTAAGAGTGCAAGAGCAGCCTATAAACCTCATGCCCAAAAATCTATGGTTCACAAACAAAGCATAAAGCTATAGGATGAGATGTGTGCACCAAGAAATCTAGAGATGACTGAATGAGGCTTTGAAATGCTAGAAATTATAACTTTAATGCTAACTGGGACTTATACACTAAGCTTGGTGAATCAGTCCCAGATTTGGGTTTCTGTGCAGGAATAGGAATCTGGAAAATGAGTATCCAAATCTATAAAAATCTAAATTTTAACCTAAAATAGGACTCATATGCTAGAATTGGAAAATAAGTCTAGTTAGGGTTTTCTGAAGCTTCAAAATTTGAATCTGGTATTCAAGGTCTGCTCTGTGCTTTCTGATTGATTTTTGAATTTGAAACCTTGATTTACAACCTATAGAAGTTCTCCAATTTTCTCCAATGCAAGGTGATAACTTTGAAAAATTTCTCCAAAATTTCTCCTCAATGTTTCTTTAACCTAAACCTACAAACCACACACTAAAGAGGGGAAAATTTTGTTTTGTTAGTGGATAGGGGTTTTCCTTAGTCAAACCCTATTTTGGTAATCAAACCTTGAAATGAAATGAAATAGGAATGGAGAATGATGAATGAACAAAACAAGATGTTGCAACTCACCTAACCCTAGCAATAAGAGCTTGCAAACATGTATGAGATGGCTCTAATGGATGTAGATCTTGACTTTTGCTTGGATGAGATAGATCTTGAATGAAATGCTAGCTTGAATCATGAAACCCTACATCACAATTTTTAGCTAAAAATAAACATGATGCATGAAATATTTGACATGATGCTTGAATAATTCTCTAGAATGCTTGATAATATTCCCTTGAATGCTCTTAAATTCTCTTTCAAACAATTAAATGCTCTTGTGAACTCAACTTTGCTATAAGGATTCTCATTCAACTTGCTAGGTGTAAAATGAAGGGAAGAAACTTGTATTCATACTTAATTGTGCAAGAATTCCCGAAATTACAACACTACAAGCCAACATCAGATCTAGGAGGATATAATCCCGCCAAGAATTTGAATTAATTTTAATTATGGGCCACATGGGACTCATTTGAATAAGCTTGTGAATGAGTCCCATTAGGCATAATTTATGGGACCAAATTAAAAAATGCTTAGAAAGGTGTAAAACCAGGATCAAGACCCAAAACCCTAGGTGGGACTCATATGCCCAAGGTGGCGAATGATTCCTAGATCACCAAATCTAGACTACACAACTTGAAAATACTTGAATTATGATTGGATACTGATTTTTGTTAGGATTATCCTCAAAAAGATGCATTAAATGAGGCTTGTGGATGTAAAAAAAGGCCAATTAAAGCATAAAGAAGCTTAATTATTAATGACAACCCTAGAAAAGTGTGAAAGTGTGTTACAACACTTTACAACACTCCAAATAAGGTAGGATTAGGTTTATTTAGTTCAAAAGGGTCAAAGACCTAATGTGAGTGTGTTAATCACATTACAATACTAAGTCAAGGAATCATTAAGCTCACTTTAACGAGGGCCCAAACAAAACACTATGTTTAGGAAAAATAGGATATATGACCGAATGATGTAGCATTAGTAGAACAACTTGTCGACCACTTTAATGTATTATATTGGAAATTAGACATTGCACAAATTTTGAGAACACATTCACCAAGTTGTAGGAGCAAGGACATCAGTGCAGAGAGCATTTCTCAAACTAATCCAGATTACTAGAAACACTACCAACCTTCTGCATTCATAGATTTCTCCTAGGTAACACAAGTGACCTAAAAAGATAGGAGTACAACATACACAAAGAACTAACATTGAACACCAAACTGGAAGACTAGAACTACAATAGCAAAGGAATGTGGAGCATTCTCTTGGATAGACTTCATTGCAACATCCTAAACCAAAATCAATTTAGGAACATGTAGAGACCAAATCTTTTTTTTAGTAGAACATATACTATCAGGAACATCAAGAGAGAGAAGAGACATATTATAGACCTTCAACAACATCTCTCCAACATTATCCATGCTTATAATCTTTATCTTAATATATCTTGATGCGAGAACAACTTTGTTGATAGAAACAATACATTATATGAACATCAACAATAATACTACTTTGGTAAGGCTTGACAGCCAACCATGAACTTCTTCAACTCTTCTTTTCTTTGATAAGACATGACATCTAATCATGAACTTCTTCAACTCTTCAATCAATGTTAGTACAAACAAAATGAAACAAAGACAACCAATGCTTAAGGACTAACAACATATTACTCAGGTGCAAACATCAATGACAACAACACAAGCCTTAGTGTTCACATCAATAACAACAACACAACCATCTGTGTTGGCATCAATTACAACAACTTCCAATAAATAATCCACTTAGTGTAAGGATCAAAACCCTAGAACTAGGTGGATAAAAAATATGAAACCTCTAAAATTCTAAGGGAGGCAGTAGGACTCCCAGCCAACCCTATGAAATCCATTGTGATTTTTTGAGGAAGCCCAAAGAAAATCATGAAAAAAATTCCTATATGTAAGAGGCTTTAGAAGGATCCCAACATGTGGAGTAATACACATGAGTGATTGTAAAAATCCTAGAGAAAACCTTAAAGTTCCCTATTCATGATCTAGTATGACATATTATTTTTTATTTTAGTGAAAACAATTCACCAAGGGGATGCCTATGAAGCCTAGAAATAAAAAAAGGGGTGCCCAAGAATATGAAATTTTTTCTATGACCAATCCATTTCTAGACATAAGAGCTATGACAAGAAGGTGCTTGAAGGAAGGATTATATGTAGCATTGAGTCTTTTTCCATTGAATGGAAAAGCAATATTCTTTGTAAAATGAGACATTTAATAATCTATAGAATATTTTTCTCCTCTTCAATGAGATTGAGGAATGATTCATCCATAAATTGACCATTAAAAAGTAAGTTGAGGAGTTAGGAAAAGTAATTCCTTTAACCAAAGTAATTCCTTTAACCAACCCTTGAGACACTAGATGCACTAAGAGGTGACCAAATCCTTCAAAATTAAGCACATATAGGGCTAGAGCCAAGATTTAACCTTGGTGGATAGATTTAAAAATCCCAAAGGCATTGAATTGTTTATCACAAAATCATGGTAAAAGATTGAATAAAATGGGGCCCAAAACCTAAATATTGAAGCATGGAAAAAATAAATGGCTATTCAATATGACCAGACTTTGGAAAAGTTATTTTTTAGGAAAAGAGCCTTTTGTTAAGAGTACCTATCCAATTCCATACCTTCCTAGAAAATAATAATATTTTCTAAGATGTATCTATACTTAATGAATCTTGTTAGCTCAGGCTTCACAATTTTAGAAAGGAGATGGCATACCTTCAAGGTTGACACTTTGGCTATTATCCTATACCAAACACTAAGCAAGGTGATGAGCTACTAGTTACAAATATCCTCTAGGTTTTGATATTTTGGTATGAATTTCATATTTCATTTATTAATCACTTTCCCTAACAACTTGGAGTGGTTCACTTCAAGATAAAATTTATGTAGAATATCACCAACATAGTCTTAGAGGACCTTATAAAACTCATAAGGGAAGCCATCACACCTAAGATCCTTGTCATTGGACATCATTTAAATAACCTCCTTAAGGTCAACAATGTAGAAAAATTTATCATAGAAGACCTATTGTAAGGAGGGAAGTCAAAAGGGAACAACTTGGACACATTCTTGAAAAGCATGGTCTCTTTTAAGAGAATTATCCTTGGCATTGAAAAATTTCTCATAATGTTTGACAGAGGTTTGAAGAATGGTGGGAAGCTCTATGATGAATTTTTTTCCATCCTTAATCTATTTTATCCCATGATAAGTATGATGAGTTGTGAGGTCTTGGAAGAAAAAGGGTCTACCTCAAGAATATTTGCAGCCCTACAAACATTTGATTTTATGGCCTCATATGCACGTCACCAAAAAAATACCAATTGGTACCCATAAGTATGTAGAAAGTGGGACATATGTGTGATGAATCTATTTCACTAAGAAATCCAACTAGTTGGCTAAGTGGGCCAAGCTTTAAGATTGCATCTAATTTTCTAATGTGTGCAAGTGATAGATGATGACTCAATAGAGAACTATTAAAAAATTATTGAGTTTCACATCTTTGAAGTGATCCCACTTGCCATTAAAATTTGAACCAAATAGGAAAGTGGTCGAATAAAGTGAAATCTAGAAAAGGCTCCCCTAAGAGTGAGAAGAAACTAACAAAGGAGAAAAAGGACTATGAAAAAATAATCACACAACCCAAGAATTTAAGGACTCTATCAAAGACAACTTAGAAATTGTTCTACATAAATTATGGTAACAACCCATATTGGTAAAAAAGACCAAATTTATTACACATGTAATACCATGCCTCCCACTCACTAGTTTTCCATTGAAGAGGTAAGGTACCATTTTTTTTATCATATTCCATCTCAACCATATTAAAGTTCTTGCACATAGAAAAAGTGACAAAAGACAATGAATTAGTAATTCATTACCACAAAATAGTTTTCTCAACAAAATTATGTGAAGCATAAATAATTATAATAATAAAATAATGACTATCAAAATTTAAGAAGATCCAAATCACATGGTTAGTGGGATAAAAATTATGGTAAAAATATACTAATTGCACCTATGATAGAATGTTGATGACCCCTCTAGAACTAGCATTGTGATTATTGTAAAACATAGAGCTAGTTAGTCAAATGACACAACAAGCAGCTATAAGAAAAAAATAGGTATCTTCACTTTCTACAATTAGAGATAATCTAGAGATCATTACTTCTAATGAATATATCAGATGGAATATTTCTTAGAGAGGTCATTAATACCTTGAAACTTCTAGGAGAGAAAATTCATTGACATGAATAAAGTAGTATGTTGTTTCTATTCAACTCTTGGAGAGAGGAATGAGAATTCTACAAAACATATTAAATAGCATGAAATTATCCAACTAAATAATGGGAATTTACATTATTTACTTACCAATAGTATAATATCCCTCTTCTAGCCACCCAAGTGGGTTGCAATATTTTTGTCAAGGCTTAGGGGATGGGGGAGATTGAATAGGCTCTTTTGATTAAGAAGACAAAATGAATGCTCATTGAGGCATTCAAGAAAATATTGACCCAAAAGAGGTCTCACTTGAGGGGGAGACAACTTATTTCCCCTTCTCTGAAGGGTGTGAAATAGGTGTAGGCTACACTTTGACAACTACATGATCAAAAGTGGCATGAGATTTAGCTTGTGACCGACTAAGGTTAGTATTTTTTCCTTTATGATAAGTGACTAGTGTCCATTTATCCTCAATTTTTTAGGTGGGAGAATTTGTAGATCAAGAAACCTCAATTGACTAGGGAGGTGATTTTACCTAGGGGGTGCTAAAGGGGAATACTTGATTTTGTGCTTTATGTACTAGCATCAAAAGAAAGTGTTGAGAAAATTGAGGTAAAACACAAGCTAGGTGTGACGAAGGTTACCAATTTTAATATCTATCTAGATTATTTTAGATTATTTTGGTAGGTCAATCTTGACACAAAAAAATGTTTATGGATGATACTAATAAAATCTATCAACCTCAACACAAATGACCCTCCCCAAGGAGGCAACAATAATATGCAAGAAGTTCCAACATGGAAGGGGTAAACCTAGGAACTTGAGTCAAAATTGTAATAGATATTTTATTCTTTTATAAGATAGATAAATCTCATTTCCAAGGCTAAAATACCAATAAATATGCATAGAAATACCAAGGACCATGCTTATGAATAACCTCTACATGGATAGCCTTAGCAAAACAAAAAAAAAAAGAAAAAAACCTTTAGTTAGGTTTTGGATGGGATCAAGCTAGAACCCATGTAGGGTCCATTTCTTATTGAACGAGTCCTAGATAATGCTTTCAAGGGAAGTGCATTTAAAAAAATACCATATTAAAGTGAGATTATCTATCCATTTACAAGCACTATCAAATTAAAGGATTATTTAAACCAAATTCACTAGGGATTCAAAAAGTATACTTTGTGAATTAACTTTGGGACAAAATTCCAAGGATTCTTATTTGGGGGAGCCATAATGCAAAGCCACCAAACTATAAAAACTAAAATGAACTATTGGGTTGAATTTTTTTGAGGCCATAGAAAGGACTAGCTAAATAAATTGTAATAAATGTGAGAGATAAAAAGGTTTTCATGCACCAAGGGCATGAAATGACATAAGGAAGGTCAAATATTGCATAAAAGACACAAACCCTAGCATATCCAAGTTCAATTCCTCTAAAGCTCATAAAAATCACTTCAAATTTGGTCTTTTCATTCAAATTTTCATTCAAATATTTCAATTTTATTGTTTAAAACTTGTTTTGACTTAGATTTATTAGATAAAATTTATAAATTTTGAGATCTAAAATTTGGGGAATTTGATTATTTTGAAAAACCATGCCCTAATTTTGGGGCACTTGTAAAATTGCTTTAAATTTGAATTTCCACCTTAAATCCTTTGAAAACATTTAAAACCCATTAATATTTACTAAAAATAAGAAAATTTATATTTTTACTTTCCTTGGGGTACCTAGAGAATTTTACCCTCTCTTATCTCTTGTAGAATATTATTATTCGAAAACGATTTATCCCTATCTTCTAAGAGCACATCTTCCACTCTTTCAATGATTTTTTTGTATCACATATAAGGATAACTTATCCTCATTCCCCTTAGAAATATCCTACTACATCTAGAATATTATCTTCCAAGTCTCCAATTCATATAATAAATCCTTCTACACCTCCAATTACTCCAAAAGTGTAGCAAACCCATGATCAAGTTGAATAGGATTGTCAAGAGAAACATGTCTAAGCTAATAAGTACAAGATCTAGGTTCAAACCAACAAAAAATATTAGATATAAATGTTCCTCAATGTTTTAATTAGAATATTAGATATAAATGTTCCTCTATGGTTTAATTAGATAATTCAAAGAAAGAAGAAAACATTTCAAACATAAAATAATGATTTTTTCTTAGCTTACATCTATCGTCACAATAGACATATAGAAAATTCACTGCTAGCAATTCACCGACGGAAAATTCATCACCAACAACTCACCACAGGAAAATTCACCACGTGAAAAATTAATTGCATGAATTTTTGGCAATTAATTTTCCGTGGCAGCGAATTGCTGGTGGCGGTGAATTTTCCTGCGATGAATTGTTGACGGCGAATTTTCCATTAGTGAATTGCTGGTGGTGAATTTTCCTAGAGCTGTCACAATACTACCTCTTTGAAAGAAGCAAAAGTGAGATCCACCATTGCACATGGATTTTGGTAGGCATAGCTTGTTACCCAATTGAAAGATGTATTGGAAATAGATATGCAACCTATAGATTATACTTTTACAACCATTATATTGGGGAATCCTACCAAGGAAGAGGAGCACAACTTGCTAAAGCTTTAGTTGAATAGATACTATAGAATATGGAAAGGTATAAATCTTTAAAAAGAGATAGATAAAAATAAAGTAGCTTATTTGACTTCATATATTGAAAATATAGTGGGTCCAATTGATTCCTCTATAATAAATTTAGGTTCACATCCATTTGTAAGAATAGGTTTATCATAGAAAAATAAAGTAAAAACTAATGTAACCTCCATAAGGTAATGGAGTAATGAAATAATGAAATTAGGTTACAAGACTATAGAAGAAATGGTGGTTAGTTGCAAAAAAAGCTTACCTACTGTTTATTTTGAATTTCATTTAAACAATCATTATGTTAATTATGAGCTTTTAACGTGGAGAAGCAATTAAGGTATCATGATAGCTAATATAACAAGAATCATATTAACTAAGAGTAAAGTGATTATTAGATTCATTGATTTTGTTTAAATATGCTTATCTTATATATTGGGCATCATAAACCCAATACACAAAACTAGTAAACTTTTGGAATGAGAAAATTGAAAATGTGTTCTAGATAAAAAAGAAACGATCTCAAAATTAAACTTCACTTCAAACACCTTTTTAGGTGTTTTGTAAGTAGATTATTCTTTAATATTTCATCTTTATTTCACTTGAGTGGGTGGCAACTAATGAAGAACTGTCTAGGGAAATGTTACCTTGGAAAGGGTTGTGTACCCACTTGTATAGTTGCATAAACATAGTTTCAAATAGAATTAAATATTTCATACACCCATTTCTCCAGTATCTTGATCTCCTAGATATAGGGTATGTAAGTAGTATAGGAAATGAAGGATGTTTCTAGTACTCAAATACAAAGGACATTGGAAGGATTTATGACCTATTCCATTAAGATAAAACTTTGAACCTAATTGGTATAAGAATAAAAATATGATAGCCATTGATACTAAGAAGAATCCTCATAGTGGGTTCTTGTACTTGGTTGATTTCCTAAAACCCAAGGAAGGATACAAGATCTTTTATAAATTTTAGAAAAAATTCGATGGACTTGTTCTTGGCCAATTGCCTAAAACTTGAGGATGGGTACACGATCTTTTAGAACTTACAAAAAATCTTGATACATTATCTTGGGAATGTTATGTGTTTTTTGCAATTGACTTAGGAAACAATTGGTTTCAATAAGTCAAAGTATTTGGCCATAGAATATTTAATTATCATTACTGTCCTTATAGGACTATTTGATAATTTTAATTGCCCATCCCCTATTAGATGGAGACATGGTTTGAATCAATCAAGTTATCCCAATGGTCACAAGAGTCTGAATTAGCTATGGTTAGTTTATGAGTATTCAATCAAAACTATTGAATATTAAATAATTTATAAATAATTATTCTTCTTTCTTGTTTATAATCATTATAAAATTTATTATTTAATCAAGTAGTTGTTCTTGAGCCTATCTTTTTTTATATGAAAAAATATTAGTAAAAATTTGTGGTTCAACTAGAGTGATTTTATAAATGCCTTGCTAAATAGAAAAAAAACAACAACAACAATAATAATAATAAAATTATTGTGCCCATCCACACTTTTCATTTGTGGGCTCATTGAAACCATTCAACTTCACCAACTAATCAAAGATCCTTTGATCATTTATTTAATTTAAAATGATAACTTAGACACATTCATAATTCATCATGCAAAAAAATCTTACACTATTACAACTAAAAGACTCACTTATATTAAATGAATAAATTATTTATCTTTATATATTTAAATAGATTTAATTAATTTTTTTGTTTAAATAGTTTTAAATTATTAACATATTGAAATAAATATATATATTTTTTAAAATCATGTATCACAACATTTCATGTGTAATGCACTATTTTACACTTGAAGAATGGGTTGGGAGTTCTGAGGAAGAAGAGTCAGAGTTTGAGGAAATGTTTGTGGATGAAGGTGGCTCTGAGGAAGGGAATGAGGTCTCAGAAGAGTGGAGCAAGGTCTATGAAACGAATGTGGAGTTGTGGGACTCCATGGCAAAGTCTGTGAGGAAGATTTTGAAAGGAAAATCTAAAGGTGCCAAGAAAGAAAAGTTTTTGATTAAAAGGAAGATGGAGGTGGTGCCTAGTTCTAGTGACAAACCCTTGTTGTGTCTTGGTGAAGGTAGAGTGAAGAATGTTGGTGTTGAAAATGCCCCTATTGGGGATCCTATGCCCGAGAAGGTGGAAATTTCTTTTGCGGCTATGTTCAAGGATTATGAGGATGTGGGTTTGTGCTTGAAGGTTCCTAGTGGTGCAAGTAATGCTTGCTTTGTTGAGTTGCTGAAAGGGCCTAGACCTATGGAGGTACAAGGGATGGAATAGGGGATGGAGGCGGTAATACATTCTTAGGGGTTCTCTTCGGTTGATAGGGTGGTTAAATTGGAGCGGCTGGAAATGTTAGCTGATTTAGCTAACTTGCCTGATAAGGAGTGGATTAAGGTGGAAGTGGTGGAGGTCGAGGACTCCCCTATTGAAGAGGATGAGGAGTAGAAAATGTATAGGACTGATGCTCCTAGTAACATTGAGTCGAATGATCAACCTCCTATTGACTGGGATGATGTGAATATGAACATGTTTTGCAAGATGGCCGAGGATGGGATGAGGAATTTGTTGTCTCTGGTGAAGTGGTTATTTTTTGAGGTTAAGGAGCTGAACATTCAAGTAAAAAACTAGCACAAGATTTGTGTTGCTATGCTCTGTGGTAATCAGAAGGAGTGGGCCATTAAAGGAAAATTCAAATCCATGAATGCAATGTTGGACAAGCTAGTTATTGATGTTGATCATTTGGGGGTTTCTCATGAGGAGAGGATTTCCTCTTTAGAAATGTAGGTCAATAAAAGTTTAGAGGACTGTGTTGCCAATCTTGAGGAGAGAACTAGTAAGATGATGGATGACTTAAGAGCTATGGTTAATATCAGTAATAATTCTCTAAAGACCACAGCTAGGGGTCTCTCTGTTTTAAATGAAAAAGCTCTTAATTGGATGGGTAAACCTCTTGACTTGGGAGAGTTAGAGAAAGTGATTGAGGAAATCAACTACTTAAACTAGGAGGACAAAGCTGAGGAGTCTGCTCCAGTGTTGGATAAAGATGTGAATGTTGGGCCATGCCTTAGGACTAGGAGCAAGACCAAAAAGAGAGTGGTTGTCTCTGTGGAAGAGATCAAAGAGGTTGTGGATATATAGGAGGAGGTCATCAAGGAGAATATGGCCTCGGTGAATGTATTGGAAAAAATGTTGTAGCTGACGCGTTCCTTTTTTTGGATCAGCTGGGTTGCTGATGTTTTTTCTTTTGTTTTGCTGACGGGTTCCTAATTTTTTTTCTTTTGTCAGCATTTTGGTTTTTTGGGCTGCTGGTTTTTAGTGCTTAGTTTTTTTGGCAGCTTTTCTTCCTTGTAAAGGGTTTCAGGGCCCCTTCAAAACCTGATTTTCCTTATCAAAAACATTTCATGTGTACAAATAAATTATAATTTTTTTATAGTGACAACATTAATTCAAATTTGATGGCAATATATAGTTCGATGTAATACTAAAATGTAGATAGGAGATTGTGGTCAACACTAATTAATAGAAGGAAATAGTACTAAATTTAACATAATAGAAGTTAGAATTTAGGTTAAATTTGACTTTATATATATATATATATTGTAGACATCAAAATTTGGTTTAAGCTTGCGACTTCTATATTCTTCAGGGTCATTGATTAAATAATCTTAATTATTTAATTAATTTATCTTCTATTAATTCATCTTAACATTAATTCTTCTATTGATTAAATAATCTTAATTATTTAATTAATTCACACTTTTCTTTCTTCCATCTGATTAATTAAATAAACGCTTTTTATTTAATTATGTTACTAATTAACCTTATTCTTCTTGTTAAATTAAATAAATTCTTATTTAATTTACTCTTTATCATACTTCAACTATAATTAAATAAATTCATTATTTATTTAATTATTCATTTAAAATCCCTTCTTCATTTAATTAAATAAATCTTATTTATTTAATTATTCTTCTAATATCAAGTCCTGAATTAAATGCATTATTTAATTCATTAATTATATTTTAATGCATTCCTCTATATTTTAGATAATTATGTGAGTTATCTAAGTATTCACTTTTACTTGACTCAACATCTATTTTATCATTCAAGACCATTGATTCCGATAGTCCGAGTATGCTTTATAATTCGCCAAATTCATTCCACCGTCCAGTTCTGTAAATTCTATATTTGCGCAGTATATGATTAATTAAATATTCTATTTAATTAATTAAACCAAGGTATGCATTCAAACAGAGTCGTTATAATCAATCTTTCTACCTTTGTCATGCAAAGATATTTCTTATGTTTTTGAATGTCGAACTGAAGATTAAATCATTCATTTAATCTTTGATTCTATTTATAATTTGTATCACTCATGTCTTCACTGATAGTTATCATAATACATATCTAATCAATCGATCTCAACCGTCCATTGGTCTTTCGATCTTGGCCTGTCGTTCAAATAATCAATTTTCTATAAATTGATTTGTCATTCTTCATTCCAATCTCTTGCAAAATCTTATGACTTTTGAGAGCACTCAATCTTGAATCTTCAATATTTTGCTAATCATTATCTTAGGCTATACTTGCACGAATTTACTAAAAATCTGAGGGCAATTATACTACACAAGCAAAATGGAGAAGGGCAATCGAGATGAATCATGGAAATACGTTTGAAATTGGTGAGATTGTTCTAGTTTTCATTTACGTTTTTGACTTCCTATGTTCTTTGTTGCTTAACGAATAAATTTTCATTTTTAGATTTAGTAGTGTATACATACATGTGCTTCTAATCTTTCTTGTTGTCTATTGTGCAAGCTTTTTATTTTGGCATTACAGACCTGGTACAAGATTTTTGTAATCACATGAATAATTCAATCTTTACTTTGACCCCATTAGACTTTGATAACTCTGACGATGACATGCCCTTAGTTTATCCCCAACTCATTGATTGGGATCAACAAGATACACCCGTCTTAAACACTTTTTGAGAACGACGAAGCGATTGCTGAGTTCCTGGAATTACGTGAAGGCATACCTAATGGGGATCATAAAGCTGGTTTTACCATTGACTTGGACAATAAAGCATATTTTGGGGAATCTGTTCAACCCTCCAGTCACAAAAATGAGAAAAAGAATAAACAAGATAAAAAGGATGAGTCTCTAGGTGAAAACCGCAAGGCACCTCTAGACCGTGAAAAAGTAAAAAGAAAGGACGTATCCGAAGGTGAAAACCTCTCTCAGGCACCTAAGGATGGAGGTTTGTGCTCATTCTCCTCGTACGTGAAAAGTCACCCATGCTTGAAGAATCCATAGAGGCCTAACAACATATGCCGAGAATCCTCGACTGGTTTATTTGGCAGTGTCATTGACAACAAAAGAGAAATCAGAGTTCCATGACTTCTTTGAATACAGACAGATAAATTTTGCTTGGTCATATGCGGACATGCCAGGGTTGGATCTTGAACTTGTTCTACATCAGTTGCCTTTACAACCAGGTGCCAAACCAGTAAAACAGAAGTTGAGAAAAATGCATCCACAAGTTGCTTTATTAGTCAAGGCAGAACTCAAGAAACTGTTAGACGTTGGTTTTATAAGATTAATCGACTATGCCGACTGGATCTCCAATCTTGTACCAGTCACTAAACTAACTGGGGGCATCCCCATCTGCACTGATTTTAGAGATATCAACAAAGCTTGTCCTAAATATGACTTCCCTTTGCCTAACATAGACATGATAGTTGACATGACAACAGGATATGAGATGTTGTCTCTTATGGATGGATTTTCAGGATATAACCAGATTAGAATTACAACTGAAGATCAACATAAGACGGCTTTTACTTGTCCTTGGGGAATGTATTGCTAGAATGTTATGCCCTTCGGGCTCAAGAATGTAGGAGCAACCTATCAACGTGCCATGACTACTATCTTTCATGATCTCGTACACACTTGTATGAAGGATTATGTCGATGACCTTATTGTAAAATCCAAGACAAGGGAAGAACATCTACAAGTTTTAGACAAGATATTTCAGAGGCTGGAAAAGTATAAAGTGAGACTTAATCCAAAGAAATGTGTGTTTGGAGTCAAGTCAGGAAAGCTGTTAGGTTTTATCATTTCTAGACAAGGCATTGAAGTGGATCCTGCTAAGGTGAAAGCAATTATGGATATGCCTCCTCCCACTAATCTCAATCAACTAAGGACACTACAGGGAAGGTTGCAATCTATCAGAAGGTTTATAGTGCAGCTAGCAGACAAGACACATCCTTTTCAACATCTTCTTAGGAAAGGAGTACCATTTGTATGGATAGCTAGGTGTGAAGAGGCTTTTCAATTGATTAAAGAGTATTTAATCACACCACCTATCTTAATGCCTCCTGTTGAAGGACAACCATTAATTCTTTATATTACAACAACCCATTCATCACTCGGAGCATTGCTTGCACAGAATGACAATGAAGGTCATGAAAGGGCAGTCTATTATATCAACCGGACTTTGGTTGGTTATGAACTCAACTATAGTAACATTGAACGTGCCTGTCTTGTAGTAGTATTTGCTACCCAAAAACTAAGGCACTACATGCTAAACCATCAAACAATGCTGATTGCTAAAATAGACCCTCTGAAATATCTTCTTAGCAAGGCAACATTAATAGGGCGACTTGCCAAATGGGTTATGATACTTAGTGAGTATGATATCCAGTACATAGAAAGAAAAGCTATTAAAGGATAGGTCATTGTTGATCAGTTAGCTGACACACCCATACAGGTAGATCACCCATTAGTTGCAGACTTTCCTGATGAGTTCATATTCATGTTTGACACAAACATAACATGGAAATTGTACTTTGATGGCTCACATACAAATCATGGTTCAGGGGTTGGTATACTGTTTATCAGGATTACATTTCCATGCACTAACAACATGGCAGAATATGAAGCTTTAGTGACAGGTTTACGCATGGTAGTCAAGTGGAAAATCAAGTACCTACAGGTATATGGCGATTCTCAACTAGTACTAAGACAGGTAAATGATGATTATGAGACTAAGGATGAGAAGCTTGCTGCATACAAGCGCATGGCTGATAGCTTTAAAGAGTACTTTGACAAAGTCAAGTTTCATCAGATACCTCATGTTTTAAACAAGGCAGTGGACACTATGGCTACAATTGCATCACCTCTTGACATTCCTAACAATGTGCCTAAGTTTGAGTTCTTGGTGGAATAGCTTTTGGTCCCATCCTACGATATCCCAGATTCTGAAATGGTGTGTGACATCGTTGGTCCTGATTCCCCATGGTACAAAGAAATCTATGATTACCTTCATGCAGAAGTCATACCCACTGGCCTATCAAATAACCAACGTATAACATTCCTTGGCAAGTCAGCCAAATACACCATTGTCAGAGACACCCTATATAGATGCGCCTTAGATAATACCCTATTGAGATGTCTTGATTCTATTGAAGCACAAACAACCTTGCGTGGGGTGCATGAGGGTATATGTGGTTCCCATTCTAGCGGTCCTACCTTAGCCAAAAAGATTATGAGACTGGGTTATTACTGGCCTACTATGGAAAAAGACTCCATATGTCTTTGTAACTAAATGTCAGCCAATGCCAAGTTCATGGAGATTGATATTGCCCCAACACGAGTTCGGCCCTATCACGCCACCATGGTCTTGGTTCAATGGGGACTCGACCTCATAGGTAAGATCCATCCCACATCATCTAATGGACACAAGTTCATTATCACTACCACCGAAAGTACTTTATAAAGTGGATTAGCCATTCCTATGACGCATTACCGCAATAATGATTTCTGTAGATTTTATCCCTTCGAACTATATCATCCGCTTCCAGACGGTGTCCCACCATAATCATCGGTAATGGCCACCATTTAAGAATCAAGAAGTCTATCAATTGCAGGATGAATTTCATATCCAACATCACTTTTCCACTCCATACTCACCCAATAAGGTAACGCCTGCTTTAGATGCCTTTAACAAGACCATCATTAGAATCCTCAAGAAGACTGTCAATGATGCTGGCCGTGACTGGCATTTATAGCTTAACCCTGCCTTATGGGCTTATCGCACAAGTATCCGTACTCCCACTGGTGCCACCCCATATTCACTTGTTTTTGGTTCTGAATCCATTCTGCCTATTGAGGTCGAGATTCCTTCCCTAAGGGTATCCCTGAAAGGCCACATTGATGATGAAGAGTATCGAGTGTCGAGACTCCATGAACTAGAATTCCTGGATGAGCGAAGACAAAAGGCACTAGACCATCTTCAAGCATATTAGAATCGCCTTCGGCCGAGCTACATAATAGGAAGGTCTTGAATAGAAAATTTGACATTGGTGACCTGGTTTTAATGGAGAACCCAAAGAATCAAGCAGAAAGAGAAAAACCAAGAAAGTTTGAACTTAAATGGTTGGGACCTTATGTTGTTACAAAAGCTTTTGGATCAGGAGCGTACCAACTCTCTACTCCTGAAGGGGAACCATTGTCCTCACCAATAAATAGTATGCATCTCAAGAAGTTCTACGCATAGCTTCTGGGAGCCTTTGTTTTAATTAGAAAAAATACAAAAAATTAGAAAATCATAAAAAAAATCGCTATCAAGGTGAAAACCTAGTAAACAGCGCCTTGGTAACACCAAAAAAAAATAAAAATAAAATAAAACTAGATAATATGGAAAATAGACAAATCATTCGTCCAATGGTGAAAACCACTTCGGTGGTGATTTGGATAGGTACCATGGTGAAAACCTGGCAAACAGGCACCATGTGTACTCAACCTTGCTCCTTTGTCTACTATTATTCTAATCTGCCTTGTACATACACCACATCATTGTATATATACCTACCCTATACATAGTCCTTATCTTATCATTCGTCCAATGGTGAAAACCACTTCGGTGGTGATTTGGATAGGTACCATGGTGAAAACCTGGCAAACAGGCACCATGTGTACTCAACCTTGCTCCTTTGTCTACTATTATTCTAATCTGCCTTGTACATACACCACATCATTGTATATATACCTACCCTATACATAGTCCTTATTCTAATCTGCCTTGTACATACACCACATCATTGTATATATACCTACCCTATACATAGTCCTTATCCCTGTACATAGTACACTCCATTATACATAGTCCTTATCCCTCTACATACTACCTATCCCTGTATATATCCCTTATCCTTCCTATCCGTCATTTGTATATACCATTCATAATACGTGGTAGTCTTCCCCATAACTTGGAACGATTGACATCGAGAGTATTTCATATGCCTTGTTTTACCCTATTCATAATCAATTGGTCTTATATACTCAACTGGGGGCAAACACTTGACACGTCATATTGGTTCTTACATTGGCTGTGTCGAAGATGTAAAACCATGGAAAATCCACAAAAACATCACAAAATGACCTGAGAAAACACAAAAACATCGAAAAACTTCCAAAAGAAAAAAATCAAAACATTTCAAAAATCCAAAAATAGAGTCAGAGTCAGTTGCATTTGTCAGTCTTTGTCGTTTGTCGAACTACGTTGCTTCTGCGACTAGACGTAGGCAAGGCCATATGCCGATGTGCCCCTGAGGCATTAGGTCAGTCCGTCTAGGTTTTTTTGTACAAAGTCATGGGTCAATCCATATGTCTATATGACAAGTTCATTGGTTGTGTCGAACTACGAGGTCTCTGCGTGTATAACATAGGCAAGGCCATCAAGCGATGAGCCCCCGAGGCTGCACTAGGTCAGTCCATTAGGGTTTGTCACATTCACTTTCACACACGTCTTCTATTTGTAGTCAGTCTTGTCGATCACAGTCAAGTCGAACTACGAGGTCTCTGCATGTATAACGTAGGCAAGGCCATCAATCGATGAGCCCTCGAGGCCGCACTAGGTCAGTCCTTTAGGGTTTGTCGTCACACAGTCAATTGTCTACACATCATATCAAGTCATGCATCAATCTAGTGAACAAGTCAGCAATGTCTCTGAGTCAAATCAAACATCTTGCCAAACAAAATAATCAAAATAGATCAACTACAGTCTGCTACAAGATGTATCCTTCTTGGAAACAGACGTTATCAAAATAGTCAACCTATGTCTTATTCAGGATGAGTCCTTCCTGCATAATCGACAAGGTCAAAACAATTAAACGTAGCCTTACACAGGTTATCACATCAATGGCATCTAACTCAACGTCTTATACGATACATGTCTTTTTGAAACCAGGCTTTATCATGCCTTATACAGATAGTCATAACATCGAAACCAGACTTACAGTCTTATCCGGTATGTGTATCTCCTGAAACCAGGCTCTATCAAACAATCCTTTTATCAATCAAACAAATCAAACAAACAAGATCAAGTTTTGGAAAATATTTTTACTGGCTTTATGACTCTATGGCTTATTTATCTTATCATTTATCTTGAATTGATGACTGGGATTCATGTTACTAGCTTTCTCAAGGATGTCCCATTAAGGATTTAGAGAAGCAACGACATATCAGAATTCTATTTTTCTTTGACTGCTGTCTGTCGACTGTCTTTTTAAATTTTATTTTGAGTCATGTTACTAGTTTTCTCAAGGATGTCCCATGAAGGATTTAGAGGAGCAATGACGTCTCATGACCCATCTTTTATTTTGTTTGCTGTCTGTGGTTTGTCCTGACAAAAAGACTGGGGCAACTTGTGTCCTTAGTATGAGTTAATGACAATCCTTGTCTGCGACTGTCTGTTATTAGCAAGTGGATGACCTTGCACACCTTGATCTATGTCATATCATGGTGTTTTTCTCCATTTGTATTAGTCCTGCCCAATGATGATAAAGTGCAATACCTTTTGTGATATGGAAAAATATCGAAGATTGCTAATACTAACATCTATCTTCTGTCTTTCATTTTTTCTTGATCTTTCTTTCGGCACTAACAGTTCTTCTTTCTTGCATTATGATGGATTCCTGTGACACAAAACATTATATATCATCCTGCATCAACATACATGTTAGAAGCATACATACATATAGGCATATTTTACATCTCGATCATCATGGCATAATAGGCAATCATCATTTAACAGTACATATTATAAGCATTCCATGTACAAAGAAACTATAAATACATGCATTATATTACATTTGTATAGCATCACATGTCGTCTACATATAACATCATATTGCATCTCATAATCATATAGGATCAACATTATATAGAATCATACATCATACAGAATCAATATTATCTCATTAACTACGTATAAACATCATAAAATACATATACTCATCCATCACATAGGCATATCATATAAACATCACATGTATAAATAAAGACTGCATAATCAATACATAGAAATTCATATCA
>VDFB02233785.1:0-10779 GCA_007258455.2 Sequoia sempervirens | reverse complement strand
ACATACGCAAAGTGGGTGCAATCTTCAAGGGGTTTGTGAGAATAATTTTCAAACCTCGAATGAGGTTGAAGTTAAGCTTCCACGTTTAAGAGCTCAGGCTAACTTTACAAATCGAATGCAAATCATCCATTCGAAAAAAGTATGAGCTACACTTCACCACTGAATCAATACGATCAATCTCTCATTCAATTTAACAACTTTTTCAAAGCAAATTCTACTTAATCTAACTTTAACTCTAATCTATGGCGGAAGGCAATATGTAACCTCGCTTACTATTCAACAATAAGAAGTGATTCAAGGCAAATCATGCTCAAGAGCTTTTATCATTCAAAATAGTCTCAATGCGACAATATACATAATCTGTCTCCACACATTACAAATGAGGGGGCAAGCTAAATTTATAGGCTCCCCAATTACAATTCAATGGCCAAGATTGATTTCAAATCAAAGGCCAAGATTACAAAATAAAACCCTAACTAGGGTTTGTCACTTTCGACCAATGAGAAAATTTCATTTGAGGACACTTGTCCTTTTTGCTAAATATAAATCAACAATAAAATAGAAAGTTGTTATATGTTGATTTGGAACAATTTGATTGGTTGGAAGATGACGAGGCGCCACCTCAGCGTGCTGGATGTCTTCCTTGGTTGCTTCATTTTTTCTCCACGTGCTTGCCTTAGAATATTTTCCCTGCCGATGACTCTGTCCGTTGTGCTTGTTCCTTCCTAACTTTGATCTTGGATTCCTTTCAAGTGTCTAGAATTTGGAGAAGAATGCCTTTGTGCTTTCGCCACAATGGAGGAAAATTGGAATTTCCTCTGTGAAGTATTTCCTAGACTTAGCCAAATTTTGGCTATTCAGGTTCATTTTGTAACATCATCTGGATCATTCAACACCATGCTCGAACGAACTTTGCCTGTGGATTTGCCTTTAATTCTGAATCTGGCTTGTGCTATGTAGGACAAATTCCATCCCTGGACAAGAATGTTATTCACTTCCTCTTTATTTTCCTCTTCACCCTTCCTGTTTTCCGTCCAACACTTAGTGAATTCTTCTAGCCAATTTTCTCGTCCTCTCCTTGGGCGGACTTCATATGAGCTTGGACGTTTTCTCTCTCGGCCTAAGTCAGACTTCAAGCCACTTTGGACAAACATTCCTAGGGAGAAGTCGAACTTTATCATGTTTGTGCCATTTCTCAGTTGAGCAAAGTCGGATTTGCTAGTGGTTTTGCCATCTTTTCTTTATGCTTGGCGAACCTTCTCAACACTTTGACATTTCTTTTCTTGGTCTAGGTCGGACTTTGCATCATGTTTGCCATTGTACTTGGCAGATCTTATGGATGTCTGGACATACCTTCTCCAAGCAAAGTCGGAAAAGGTTTGGACATGCTGAGCTTGGGCAAAGTCAGACTTTCTCGTGCTTGTGCCATCTTTTTCCCTCACTCTATCTGGCTTGAAGCAGACTTGCCTCCATTCCATGCCTTTGCTTCTTCTTTGAAGACTCGCCTCACGTCGTCATCCACCTGCAAGAAATAAAATAAACAAATTCAGATTTTCTCTCTCCTGAATTTTTACCACTCTCTCTCCTGAAGCCATGGTGAATTTAATTTTTCCCTTAGGATTTTATCTCTGGCCGGCACAAATTATTTTCCTCCAAAACATTGTCTGGCGAATTTGATTTTGTCCAAGGCATTTTTAAATTCCAAATAGTTGAAAATTAATTATTAAAATATTAAAAATATTTTAATTAATTCCAACCCGTACGTTTTGGACCCATGGCTATTTCGATTTTCCTTTCATTTTTCTTGGCTAAGAGTGTATCATCCAATTTTATCCTCAATTTCGTCTAGCCAAACCAAAATTTAAGCCATTCCGTCGAAAATTTTATTGCCAGATCCATATTTTCCTTTGCCGAGGCGAGATTTTAAGCTTATTTTGCTCTGCCAAAGTCAAATATTTCCTTGCTTAGTCGAATTTTTCTAGGCAAAATCCTTGTCCGAATGTCTTCATTGGGCGACTTTCCTTGACGTCTGACATATTCTCCCTCCTTCTGGCCAAGGACGATCCCTCCTTTCTCTTTGCCTTGCGCATTTTTTCTTCGGCCAAAGTTGACAATTTCTCAACATTTTCTCCATACTTAGGCAAATTTTGTCTCTTTTTCCTCATCGTGTTAGGCACACTTCGTTTTATTTCTTGCCACGTCCCAATCCTCTTTAGCACATGTCCTTTCAAACTTGGCATTTGACCTCTCGACAGTGTCTCAATACTTGGTCAAAATTCTCAACTTTCCATCCTTTTAGTCTCTGTACTTGGGCAAATATTCGAACCTCTTCTTAGACTTGGCATTAACACTTAGCCAAAAATCTTATCATCTTAGGCGGACTTCCTTGACATTTTGGACGAGGATCATGGATGTCTTTGATACCTTGCTAACCTCCTCCAAGTATATGGCGGACTTTGTAAGTCTTTAGGATGAACATTTTTGGACGTCCCTCTTTTCTAGGGCGGATTTCCTCAACACTTTAGCATTTATCTCAACATTTTATCCCCTTTGGAAATCCTACAATACTTAGTCAAAATTTCGAATTCCCACCTTTTAAGGCTTTACACTTAGGCAAAATTTCAAAATTTTCATGGATAGTCTTCAGCCAAGTCAAATCTTTCAAGGGTGGACTTCATAACCCTCTTGCATCTCTCTTTTAAGCAGATGGCGGACTTTAGGTGATGTTTGGACAAGGATCCCTAAGGCTGGCGGACTTTAGAGACTTCTAGGATATCCTTGGGCTGACTTTGGAAGTGTCAAGGACTTCCCTCTTAGTGCATGGCAGACTTTGGAACCTTTCAGCACTTCCTCCCTTGATGCATGGCGGACTTCAAAGGATCCTAGGACATGCTTGCTTAGTGCTGGGCGGACTTCATGAGTTCTTGGCACTTGTCTAAACATTCTACCTCTTGGAAATGTCATGATGTTTAGCCAAAGTTCAATTTTCCACCCTTTTAGGCCCCCATACTTAGCAGATTTTCGAAATTCTCTTTGCTGGGCATTAATACTTAGTGAAAATTTTGATTTTTCCTTCTTCTACATGCCTAGGCGGACTTTCCAAGCCTTTTGGACATGCTTCTTTGTGAATGGCGGACTTTCAAGCCCCTTTGGACATCCTTGGCGGACTTTGGAAGGTCTTAGGATGTGCCTCCTTGCTGCATGGCGGACTTCAAAGCATCCTAGGATATCAAGGGCGGACTTTGGAACTTTTTGGACATCCTTCCTTTGAACTTGGCGGACTTCATGAGATGCAAGGATGTTGCTTGCTATATGCTGGGCGGACTTTGGAAGATCCAAGGATGTTCCTTCGAGATGCATGGACATGCTTCCTAAGTGCTGGGCGGACTTTGGAAGGTCCAAGGATGTTCTTCCTTGTTGCTGGGTGAATTCCATAAACTTCCTGACATTTCTTACACCTTCCTTCATCATTCTTCCATGGCGATCCTCAGACTTAAGCACATTTTTCACAGATTTCACCATTTTAAGAGCTTATCCTCATGATTTCATCTTCAGATCTGATTGATCTTGAACTGGTTTTGACTGATTTTCCAGATTTCGAGTGTTCTTGGTCTGATTTTTCACGCTTTTTTACTTGTTTTTTCCAGATTTTTCGAAATTCTTCAATTTTTTCATTTCGATTTTCTGAGAGATCTATTGAGTTTTTCGAACTTCTGAGTGCGTTTTCAGAACTCGGGACCCTTCCAAAAATAGAAACTTTCCAAAAATAGAAACTTTCTAAAAATAGACCCTAAAAAATAGGGATCCCAGAATTGCCCAAAAGTGCCAAAAAAGTAGGTCCTAAAAAATAGGGGGCCCGGGGTGAGAAACCCTAAAAATTTGGAAGTGTCGGATTTGACTGAAACGACAGTCGATCTTTGTCTCCCAGGCCTTCTAAGCATGATGGTGACGTTTACGCGCTGATTCAAGCATGGATTCTTGACTTGGCTCAGATGACTCTCGGCAAACTGACTTGAAACCCTCAAAATGATGACCTCATTGTAAAAAGACAAATGACATGCAACTGCAACACCGAGGCAAAAGCTTAAAATGGTGGAGTCCCATTTGCAACGGGCGATGTGAAATGGCCCACCAAGACCTCCGGACAGAAAAGGATATATACAAAATGGATTATTGCAGGCTAACTTTGGAGCAAATTATTGACCTAAATCTGACTTTAATTCCAGAGGGAGTAATTGATGATAAGCAGATTTTGGATCCTGAGTATGAAGAACAAAGAGTTGCTAATGCTCCCATTCCTGCAATTCAATGGTCTCAAAAGGAATCCGTCTCTATCTTTGATAGATTTCAATCAGTCTTGGCGAACACCAACTCTTGGCTCAAAAGCATAGGTGTCAAGACTATCAAAATCAAAGTTAGAGCTGAAGATGACCCAGCTGGTCCTAGAGGATTGAAATCAGAAATCAGAGAACAATCAAAAGAAGGAGCTTCCTCTTCAAGTACCAGAATCAAGCTGAAAGTAAGCAGAGCTCCAGAACAACCATTGGATAGGGAAACATTAAAGGGTGAGGAAGTCAATGAAATGCAGATTCAGATATTAGATCAGCAAGAAGAAGACGAGGTTCTTGAGACCTCTACCATTCTAAGTGAGATAACTCCTCACGTTGAAGCTCCAATACCAGAATCAGTCATATCTCCTATGTCCCCTATCGACAGTGATGTTGATTCCTTTTCCACCGTTTTTGTTCCTTCTATTCCACCACAAGAGACTTGTCATCAGTCTTCATCTGTAACGGATACTCCCATGATGAACTTGCCTACTAACTTCAAGAGTATTTTTGATATCAATCCAATCTTTCCAGCCATGTCAGAAATGACTCTTCCAGAAATGGATACATCTGTAACAAGCTTTGATTCTTTCATGGCCAATTCTAGTTGTAATTTGTCTTCTGAGCAAAACATTGTTGCTGTACAAACCGAGGCACCATCTAGGATTTCTGTTGTATCACAAACTGAGCCCATTTCTACAGAGACTGCAGTTGCTATTTCAGATGTGACAACTTTGGATCTTCCTCCATGGTTGAATTCAGTTGCTCCCAAAAGAAAGAAACAAGCAGTGTCTCCTGATATTTTTGATTTCCGAAAATTGAAGAAATCAAGACCGATGGTTGCAAAGAAAGCTAAAACAGTCTCACAGGTTTTTGTTGACAGCAACAGAATGAAATATGCTGAAATTGCAGAGCCCTTAGTTGATAAACCGCATGAAGAAATGCAGGTATCTGACTACAGATTCACAAGAGTCGAATTGGGCAAGCAGACTCATGCCAATATGATGCAGGATGCTCAGAGTTCAGTGACAATTTTAACACAAAGCTATAACGAACTCTTAGCTAAAAAGGAAAAGCTCAAAGAAGACAATGCTCAGCTGGTTTCAGTCATTCAAAGGATTACAGGATCATCAGAGGCAGTTGATTCTCTATCTACAGCTCCTCCAAATGAATCAGTTAGACAATTAGAAAGAATTGCACAAAAGGCTAAAGCAATTGATTCATGGATAACTCAGCTGATTGAGAAAAGCATTCCAATGATTGAGAAGACGTTGCAAGTTCTCAAGAATGTCAGAATAGCAAAGATAAAGCTGAATCAAACTTTGGAAGTCTTCAAGCAGAGTTTGGAATCACTTGAGAAGGATTTAAAAATCTGGCATGAGATAGATCAAGTTAAGTTACAAATTCTATGCAGCAATTCAATCTTGCCAAACAGAGAGAAGTACAGAGAATTTGAAGAACTTATGACAAATAGATCATTGGTCATTCGAGATCTTATCAAAGATATCCAAGCCACTTTAGAAATGAATGATGAAGTTCAGCAGGATATTCTTTCAAGTTTTGAGAAGATCTCATGTACGGTTTTAAATCAAGAAGATGAATTACTTGAAGCTGATTCAGTTACTTCAAAAATGGCAGCCAGTCTTCGTCAACAAATGGAATCAAAGCAGTTTTCTATGGATTCGATTCAAAAGCTTGTCAATCATCAAACAATCCTTGAGAAAATGCAAACTAATTATGAAGAGCATAGATTGGCAACTATCAGATACTTTGATGTAATTTTGAAGACAGTTGCAGTGGCCAAGAACACGTTGGGTCCAGATCCAAATGAGTTGCAGACCATCATCAGCAAATTCTTATCTTTCAAAGATAGGAATGAAACAGATTGAAAGTTTTAGATTGTTTTATGTAATTTTACTTTCGACAATATATATGTAAAAACAAATTTTGCAATTGCAAGTGTTCTTTCCTTGAAATTTTTGAAAATGTAATTACATGTAAAATCTTACAAGACAAATCACAATTTGGATTGTAATTTTGAATAAGTCAATCGCAATTAGTTATCGGTTGAGAGCTTTTCTCAAGTTTGTTGAGATCCTCCCACCTTTTTCTCCAGACCTTCCTCCTATAAATACTTGAGGGGTCTATTGTAATCTTTATCTTTTTAGCAAGCAAGAAAACTCTGCAGAATTTTGTACTCATAAAGTCTTTGAGCTTTATAGTGGAATATTGTGAATTTTCAAGTAATATCAAGAAGCTGGAATTTCAGACTTTGAGCTGAATCCTTGTTTTATTATATTGTGATTACTTGAGAATTGTTGAAGATTGCTGAAAAGAGATTCGATTTAAATATTTGCAGACTTTGTGCTGTAAATGTGAGAATTGAATTCATAATTAGTGTTAGAAATAGAGAAGAATTATAAGTCTTTGTGCTCATAGTATTTCTCATTTAGAGTAGTTAAAAGATACATTGTAATTACAGTCTTTGAGCTGTTTTATGTTGTACTTTTTCATCAAGTAATCATTCTGAAAAAGGTTGATAGGATTTCATTCTTCAAGACTTTGTGCTTATTGAATTGTTTTCCCGTCCCGGAGGAAGTAACGGAAGTCTTTGTGCTTTCAGGAAACTTTATTTCCTCTCTCTTAATTTCATTGCACAGCTGTTGTAATAAGTTTTAGTAACATTTACTGTTTCTTTTCTATGAAGAGAGAAGAACATAATCTTTCCTGAAACAAGAGGAACGATTGCTGTCCTACCCATATCAATTTTATTTTGTTAAAAGGGGGAGCCTTCCCTTAATTAGGAGAGTTCAAACTCACGTGCTGTGGTTGAAATCTCAATTTTGTACGCTTTCACAAGAATACATTTCCAACCAACACGAGCTTGAAGAAGTGATGAAATTTTCTGAGGCATGGATAAAATTGGCAAGGAGTCAGAATGTGCCAGTTTCATGAGATTGAAGAAGATTGTCAAGGCAGAGCAAGGAAAATACGCCCAGAGATGAAGAATGAAAATAAATTTGGTGGCAAAATATTTTCTAAGGTCTAAAACCAAAATTAAATGAACCCCTTCGTCATGGACACATGAATGCTTTCCAAGGAAATTTTCCGGGTACCTAACATCTTCTCTAATAAGGAAGTGATTTTAAAATCAAAGACTTCGGCCAAGGATTTCAGGATGAGGATTTTGATGGGCACTAGATTGATGAATTTTCTAAGGGGAACATTTAAAATTTTTGTAAGGCAGGAAGAATAAAATGTGTTGTTGAAATAAAATGCCTTGGCTGATGAATTTGAAGTTGATTGCCTAGGTGAATTTTCTCAAATTCTTCGTGAAGATAGTCTTCTTGAGCTAGAGATGAATAAAATCAAAGTTGTCAACACCTCAGCTGGTGAAATAAATTTCTTGAAGAAGATAAAGTTGAAGTTAACACTTTCAAAAGATGATTTTAAAAATGCATCTGTTAAATATGCCCTTGGGGAGGATGAAATTTGTCTAAGGCATTGAAATATGATGCATAGGTGTTATATGCCCAGCCTACATATGTTGAAAAATCATGAAGAAAGCAAAGTTGGCTAGAGAAAAATGATGAACCCTATCAGGTCCAGAGATCACTCAGATCTTGGAAGTTAAAGCATGAAAATCAGGTAAGTAAGGTGAGTTTATATGATGAAGTGTTTTGATGCTCTTCTCCTTGCTTGTTTTGCAGGGTGAACACCGAGGCCAAGGCATGATGACTTGGGGAGATGAAGCGAATACTTGGAGAAAATTGGGGAGATGAAGCTAATACTTGGAGAAAATGGCTAAGTGTTGAGACCTAATAAGTGCCCTACTCAAGTGGCAAAGGAGAAATGTTTTCAAAGTTCAGGATGGAAGAAAAATGGAAACCCAAGCGTTAATGGTCACCATCAAGTACTTCCAAGTTGAAGAACAACATCGAGGAAAATCATCGTCGGGCAGGAGAAAGAAGTTGTCGCCTTGGAGTCAGATCGAGAAAGTGCCTGCCATACCCTTTCAAGAAGTTGAAGCAATAATGATCAGACTCATCCAGTTTGCAGTTAGAAAGAAGAACAGTGTGAACGCGTTTACAAACTGGAATCTTCTAGAGGATGGTAGACATTAATTGTTCATTTATTACTCCACTCCTCTTTTTAGGGTTAGGGTTAAGGTGGCACAATTTGGGCCATCCATGCCGATTGTAATATGAGCCGTCCATTGGACTTGGCCAGCTATATAAAGGGGCATCCCCCCTCATTTGTACCTTAGTAGAGTTAGACACTAGATTAGACTAGAGAGTAGAGCAAAGAGACTTTAGTTGTAATAGCTTAGCATAGCATAGTTTGAAGGAAAAGGAAAGTTTTCCCTCGAGAACTTTGTAAGAGATTGTTGTGAAAACCATTATAATAAAAGATCTTTCATTGAATGGTGAATTCATCTTTGTTATAAGCAGCTAGCAAGGTTTCTTCATCCCTTCTACTTCAAGTAGCATAAAGTAGCGTAATTTCATTTTCATGCAAGTAGATGTTAGCTGTGGATTTGTGGTGTTAATCAAGGCAACTTCATTTTAGTCCATACCACTAGCAGCTTGCTAACGGCAAGTTTTCCTTGTGTGGTCAACTGGAAAATTTTACAAGCTTAATTTCGGTTGTGATTTACGTCTCGGCATGCATCGTCTTGATGGTGTCTTGATGCCGAATTGCGACTTGAAAACCTCTTGCCACTCCCTTGAAGATTGCACCAACTTTGTGTAAGCTATCCAACGCGAGGTGGAGCAGAGTTTGGTTGAAGTCTGTAGAGATTAATCCCACATCCCGTCTTAGAGTAGAATTTAGAACCTTCTTATCCCTACACTCATTTAAATTCAGTTCATTCCTGGTTAGTGTTAGGAAACTTGTGCTCACCTGCCAAATCATTCGAAGCACGTGAGGCCCTTAATCTGCTGTCTGTTGTCAGCTTCCGAACAATTGTGTAAGTTCCATTGAAATACTAGCAAAACACATCGTTAACCGAGGGTGGCTCTATTGCATTGAAGGAACCTTTGGAGTTGAACGATGAACTTTCTCGCACCTTAGCTGCCGGGATACTTTGATCAAGAGATAATAGGTAGTCGCTATAACTTTATTTTGTGTGTTGGTGCGTACCGCAAAAATCACATCAACGTACCAAACTTCAACCCTATCAAAGCATGAAATAGGGAAAACACCGATGTGGATGAAATTGTACATCCTTTCAATTGAATATTGGAGTGAAGAAACTCGAAAAATTAATAGGAAAAGCTTTGGGCGATTTCATCAAAACAGGTGAACAAACAATTAATGGGGATTTTGGTATGTATGCAAGAATATGTGTGGCAATTGCTCCCAATTCATCCATCCTGAAAGAGTTGGAGTTGATATCGAAGCAGGAAATTTGGAGGTAGAAAGTGGAAGTTGATCGTTCCCCTACTTTCTACAAAAATTGTCAGGGGTTTAGGCACTCAATGGCAGACTGCAAGATTCCCTCATCTGATAGCCAGAGCCATGAAATGGGTAAGATAAATGTCGACCTCCACCCTCCTAATTCCTCTAACTCTTTCACTCCTCAAGATGAAGGCCTTAAGGAAGTTGGCATGGATTTACTAGACTCAGAGAACATCCATTGAATGCAGATCCTAAACAGATACATAATTTGGAGATACCTGTAGAGGCTAACAATTTCGATGTGGCATGTGAATTATTTAGAATAAACAACGAGAACAGATTCATGAGCTGCAAAGAGGTAATCAAAGAACCATCAACCAAAAGGAAAAGAGTTGAGGTGATCAGCACTGACCGATCCTCGAACTTGGAGAATGGAAAAATAGAGCCAAAGGAGCATTCAAACATTAACCATGATACAAAGAGCGATGAGGATGAAGCGGAAGAATTAACATTAGACAAGCTTGGAATCAATGAGAGTGCTTCTACAAAGGAAGGGCCCGACTGTGAGAAATGCAAGAAGAAAGGAAGGAATCCCAACAAAGAGAAGTTGTGTCAAGACGAAGATGCAAAAGGTCAAATGAAAATCAATATGATGTCGAGACCTGGGAAGGGTCAAAGGGAAATGAAGATCTCTTCATCGAATGTCAGGGGCTTGAATGCCCCAAACAAGAAGCGCTTGGTCAAGCGCCAAATGGAGCTCTCAAATACACATATCTATATGTTGCAAGAAACGAAATTGACCAACTGCGAAATAGAAAGAACGAAGGCCAAATTGAAGTTTTGGGATGTTGTATCGATTCAAGTTAATGTGCTTCTGGGGGTATAGCCACTTTCTCGAGACATCGCCCCAGTTTCGGTGGTAAAGATAGTGGAAAACAAACACTGGTTGATCAATGAGGTATGGTGTCTTACTATGAATTTTCATTTCTTTCTTATCAATATGCATGCCCCATCAACCTGTATGAGAAAGAAACAACTTTGGCAAGAACTA
>VDFB02233782.1:0-14943 GCA_007258455.2 Sequoia sempervirens | reverse complement strand
AATGACATAGGATGATTGTGCAAAAACTTGGTGCACTTCTCTCTCAACTCATTTTGTACCCATAGTATTGTGAAGATTGGATAAAAAGGTTGTCTATTTCATAATATGGCATCATCATATGTAACTAAATTTCCTATTCATAATAATATTCAATAAATTTGCTTGCTAGGTAGTGTTTGGACGTGTGAAATGAAATGATGACATATAACTCTTTTTAAAAAATAACTTTTTGTTGTAACATGCTTTCTTTGTGATCTTCAATAGATTTCAATCTACTCATGGAATCTTCAATTGAGGTCTACCTTCTTCTAATGACCTACATCATGTTTTTAGGTTCATTTTAAAATAATTTATAAAATAAAATTCAAATAGCTTTATGCAAAATCTTTTCTCTTTAATTTGATTTTTGCATAAGTTTTATAAAAAGTTATTTCTTTTTACACGTCACTTATAAGATAGAATTTAAAAATTAAAAAAATATGTTGATGATTTTGTTCTCTTAAATTGCAAAGACCAAAAGCAATGTAAATACAAATCCACAAAGACCATAATGGATGCATATAAATGATACACAAAGCTCTTCAAACTATCCAATCTAACAATTCTAACTTTGTTACATATAAATATAACATTTGTTTAGCTAATATTTTTCTATTAAAGATTCTTGCACTAAATGAAATGATTTTTATAGGGACATAACATTATTGAAAAGTTTGGACAACAAGAAATAAAGTTGTGAGATGGGTGGAACCTAATAAACTAACTAGAACTATTAAAAAGATAGGAAAAATACTCAAATTGTACCTTATCACACTAGAAAAAATATATATAGAAACACTAGATGTTGGCATTTCTTCCTCATCTATACCTATTATATCAACTATAGAAAACAAAACCCTAATTACTATAACACCAAAAAAAAAAAGTACACCAATCATTTTCCCACCATCTTTCATCGGTATAATGGCTTGTTATATTGACGAAATTGTTGTTTATTCCAATTTAATCTTTCCCCAACTAAGATGGACTAGTTTTCTTGTATATAGAGAAAAATCTTGTTTTTGATAAGAATAGAAAAAAATCTTGTTGCATAAGTTAGGAATTGAACGTTTTTATTTGTGAACAAGACAACAAGCAAGTGTAACAAGCTATAATCAAGAATGACCTTTACATCCAAAATGTCTGCATGAAGACAAACTATGGGGAAAAGATTTTATACACCTAACTATTATTCGTGTTCTAGTATTATTCATGTTCTAGAGTTTGCACCAAGAAAACAAAACAAATAGGACACCACATACACGTGTCATATCTACATAAGAGGCGTCTTCAAACTTAGTAGGTGGGCGAACACAAGTATTTGGCATATAGCGTCCAATTCAAAGGAATTTTGTGGAATTCCATTACAAGATATGGAGTGCGCACATGATTTATGGTGATGCAAAAGCAAGAATGCATAAATACTTCTAGATATATTAGTGTTTTTTTTAATATTCTATAGGTATGGTAGGTAATTTTTATGCATTATTAAACTTGAAGGAAATGATATTGATACATTGTAACGATTGATTGATAGTTAAGATGTTTACAATAGAAAGATATGTGCAAGTTAGATAGGGATATGCACACATGGAGATTTATACAAAGTATGCATTGCAATTGTATACAAATTTCAGATGGTTTTTGGTGATTGGTTTGTTTGTTTTTATTTTTATATGATGTCTTATTGTAGATTGCATTAATAGAAATTTAGATGTATGTTAAGGTTTTACTCCAAACAAATGAGAGTGGGTGAATGTGTAATTGTAGATTACATAAATAGAAATTTAGATGTGTGTCAAGGATTGGTTCCAAATAAATGAGAGTGGGTGAATGTGTAGATAAATTGTAAGAAATTGTTCGTGTTTGTGATGTGGAACATAGAAATATGAATTTTGAGCATCTATCTGGTGAATGACTATTATAAGAGAAGGTTTATATGGGATTTATTTGATAGATTTTTTGTTTCTATTTTTTTGAGTATTTGATGGTATCGAATGATGAATTTTATGGTTTGGTTTTAGTTTTTGGTAGTTTTGTGGCAAACAAGATTTTCAAAATTGGTTACTAGTTTGAGTTTCTCATATGCTACTTTGATTGGCATGGTTTTGTGATTATATTTTTATAGGTAGAGTAGGGATGCAACCACATGTTTGAGGAGAAGATCTACATGAAGATAAGTAGTGCACTCACTTCTTGGAGCTCCTATAAAAAAGACAAAATATTTAGAATGTTGTCAACCACTGCAAAGTTTAAAAGTTGTGAGTAATTTTTATATTATTATGAGGATGAAATACATTTTTTTGTTATTCATTGATGTTAACATTAGAATGTAGCACTTTGATTTTGACATCTATCATCAGGCTTTGATATTGTATTTAAATATTAATATTAAAACCAATACTTAATAGATGCACTACAAAGAGGTTGCTCACACATAAAGCAATATATTGGTTTATGTTTAAGAAAAACATCTGCATAAATTTTTCAAGGCATGAAGCAATGTGTGTTGAAAGGCGGAAGATAACTGAGAGGGGGGGTGAATCAATTGTCACCAAACTCAATCTCAAATCTCAACCACTTATCAACTTCACAACCACTTTAATCTGTTATTAAGTATGAACATGAAATGTAAATAACAAAAAGAAATATCAACACAAAAAACACCAGATTTACGTGGAAAACCCAATAAGGGAAAAACCATTGTGAGGATTAACTCACAATATAAAGTAATTCCAAAATTGAATATAAAGAGGTTCATTGCCAAGGGCTCACTGCCCAAAATACAAGGCTCGCTACCTACAAAAAGGACTCACTATCCAACAAGGAGGGTCGCTGCCTATAGATACAAAAGATAATAGAAAAGATCCACCACAACAAGTTACACACATCCACAGCCTTGATCAAAAGATTGTAGAAACCATTAGCTCATTTCTTTCAGGAATATGGCACATTAAAGTACTGCTGCCTCAATTCTTTTTCACACAACTCTTCTTCACAAACTTGTGGCTCGTCCAATCTATCAATTCACAACATCTCGACTTGTATTTATACCATCTTCAACCTTAGAAACTTTCTCCAAGGTCGCCTACACATGCTTCATTTTACAAATTCAAATTAGGTCATCAACTCAACATTCTAGTGGTGGAAAGGAATGAGAGCGGACCAAACCAACACTTAACCACGACCCAAAACAATGTCTTGGATCAAACACACACTTTCTTAATTGATACTTATTCTTTGTATGAAGTGTAGATACCAGGTCGGCCAAACTTAATGAAAGCACAAATGAACTTTGAAGTACATGCTTCTGCAATAGGAAGATAACATACGATCCACATAACATGCTTCCTCATGCATGAGAACACATCTTAGATACCTTCATATTCATCCGCAGTAAGTGCAACAGTCTTCATACACAAAAAACCTTCCATTGGAGTCCATTTGGAATGCACAAACACACACAGGAACATTGAAACTAATCTTCTGGAGCACCAGACCACGAACGCCTCTGCCAAAACATAGACAACATCATTACAAGACATCTTCTAGATCTGCAAGACTTGAAACAAACCAACAAAGGACTGTGGAGCATAAACATTTCTCCTAGTCACAGACAAACAACTTTGCCAAACCAGTTCACACATTGGTGAACACAACTCTCACTCCCCATCAAACCAGAAACTACAATCTAGGAGATATCACCAACAGATACCCATAAACAATACTTCAGATCCACACAAGCACACGATCAACACAGATGAAATATAGAGCATAAACTAGAGCTCATTCTGAACATACACACAATTCTTACTTCACTCTTACTTGGCAACACATCATATCAACACACCTGCAACACCATAAAGATAGCTCCATGTACTTACAACATCTCAACTATACATGCACAACCTGCAACATCTTGTACTATGTTGATATCAATGAAAACATCAATGACAACACCACCAAACTTATTCATACTTACAAAAATGTTCTCTTAAACTAATTATAGTAGAGATTTTTTTTAATTAATGGGAAGCATTTGTGTCTATAAAAGTAGGCCTTTCATGCATATATGAGTGAATAGTGATATTCGCTAAGAATTAGGTAAATACAAGTTTAGGAAAAGCAAAGGCAAGTCTAGTGAATTTAAGTTTCCTTCTTCCCATTTGGGCAATCTCATATGTAATATGTAATTCTCATACTATACTAAGGAAATTAGCAAGGAAAAATAGGTCAAAACATTTGTACTCACACAAAATACTCAAGCAATGTTGCAATGCATACACATACAAGCGTTTTGATCTACATGACAACACTAACTCAAGCATGCAACCACATGAAAAAGGGATGTGTTAATGATAGAAAAAAATAGAGATTACAAAATTATCTCAATAAGGAAGGATTGAAAAAAATTCAATGCACCACATTGTCCAAAGTAGAAGCACATCATAAATAAGTAGAGAGATATCACCAACTCAATCTACTAACAACTACACAATATATAGCACTAATACACACCATACTGGAAGACTACAACAAGAAGGAGACATCAATAAATTCAAATACTATCTAATCAAAATTTCAATATAATTTCACATGCATAATAAAGAGATTGGGAGCATTAACCATAAAGCCTACTTTGCGATAGTAAATATAGACCCAATTTTTGGATAAATTATGTCAAAAAGTGTAGTGTCAAAAATTGCATACCCTTATAATTTCACCTACACTTTTGTATCCACTTCAGTGTCCACTCCCTTAGTATTTGTGTACGCTCATTTTAGCCCTGGCATCAACCTTTTCCCCTCAAGATGCTCAAGACCCTTTTCCAACAACTACCTCTGTGTATCAGTCTTGCATTAACCTTGAGTTTCTTTGTCTCCTACCATTTTTTAGCATAATTTGTCTAGACACTAGCACATTGTGTGAACATCCACATGCTACACTAGCATATCACAAATTTTCAATGTTCAAATGGTTGTTTATGAGCATGTTACCACTTTTCACCTACCTTGGCCAATGGAAATGGCTCAAAACACTTTGCAATAGCTTGGGAACCTTCTTTCCCCTCTTCTCTCTTTTAAATCTATCTCTTTCACTCTATTGATCTCTCTTGGTCTTTTCTCTCTTTATCTATCATTCTCTCTTCTCTTCCTCTTTTTCTCATGCTTTCACAACTCTCTACAACTTGCTACAATGTTCTCTACAACTTAGTTGGCTCTCGCAGCTCTCCCTCTTTCTTTCTCTCTCTTTAGCTTCCTCAAGCCTTGTAGGTATATCTATTTATCTTATGTCCTTGAGCATATTGGTATTTATCACATCCCTTGTCTATGCATTTTATTATCTTGTCTATTTATCTTTCTATCTATTTTTCTATCTAATTGTCCATGGAGGTGGAAACACTGAATCAAGGGTTTGATTGAGGCAAGCCCCTAAACAACCCAACATTTTCTCTCAGTCTTATGTGTGTAGGTATTGAAGATATTTATTTACTGAAGGCTTCATCACTTGGTGGGTTTTGAGTTCTTTCTTCCTCTTCCTTCATTTTATCATTTACGTTCTATTTAGTTTATATTTTATTTTGTTTACTTTATTTTAGTTATGTTATTTTCTATTATTTTCCTACATTTCAAGAGTTCCTAGTAATCAAGATTGATAGTAGTCATAATTTAGCCTTTTTCTATGACATTCTCAAATTTATATGAGATGCCAACATGCTATTGGGATGTGTGCACACCATGCTATTGTCCTTGGCTAAGAGATTGCTAGTTTGTCTAGAAGACCTTTATGACTTACTCTTTCTATTTTTGGAACTCTCACCATTTTATTTTTTCACCTAAGCTTTGTTCCTTGATGTAGTTGAGGACCATTTTCTCCTTGAAGACTTTTCTTTTCTAGAGACTCGAGGGTAGCGAATTTCCTCCTCTAAATTTTGTTGAACTTGACGTGAAGACTCCTTCCACCAAAAAAATGAAAAAATCCAAGATTTGTCCTTCTAAGAAATTTTTTTGGGTCACTGCCTTGAACACCATTGCATGTCATCAAAAGGGATATAGACCAGCCTTCAGCTAGCTCATCCATATCCATATTTCAAAATAAACTTTCTATCTTTCTTCCTTCTATCCCTTTCTCATTTTGTTAAGAAACTTCAAGAAATTCTCTTACAAGTGTGTGAACGTGAGTTCTCTCCTTTATTATTATTCTTTGTTGATCCCTCTCCTGAAACTCCTACTTGTAAGGATATTTTGGAGCAAGACGATGAAATCATTTATTCTTTCCTTAACATAGCTTTACCCCTCTTCATTCCAATGCACTTTGTTCTAGAAATGATGCAAATTAGTGAATGAAGAGTCATTTCCCACAATTGATCCCCTATAGATCAATGTGGAGTGTATTTCTTCAAATAATTCATTTAAAATTCATGATGAATCTGTAAATATAATCATAGTCTTTGCCACTCCTCAAAGGCCTAAGAGACCAATCATTTATGCGATTCCAGCTAGTCCTTATCCTAAAAGGATTTGTTCTATTCATGGGGTTCCTATTGAAAGTGATACACCAAATCTTTACACAAAATTCATGCAATCTAAGGCTCCCTCTTATAGAGCGGTAGCCCATACTTATAATAATAGAAGGAATTAGCATAATCATAATCAACCTACTTTACCACCTTCTCAACCAAGTAGGTTCCTCAAGCACCTAAACCTGCAACTAAGTGACCAAGTGAGTATGATCTTTTCGAGCAACTTTGTCTTACTCCTGCTAAGATTTCACTTTGGGATTTTCTTCAGACTACTCCACTTTACCAAGGTATGCTTCAAGAAGCATTGCAAAATATTCTCTTTCCTTCTTCTGCTAGGCCAAAATTATTTTAATGTGTTGATAGATCATATTCATGTAGATTTATTGAATATTATGTATCATCCATAGGAACTCACACCCCCAAAATATTGTGTTATGGAGACCAATCAGAGTTAGATAAAATCTTTATATTAATTTTCATTAAATAATTCACTACACTTATTAAATTTTTATGCTCCACTTGTCTATAAAAGGATGGTTACAAACAAAGTTAAATGTTGGAAGTGATTAGTTACAATATTTTTTAATATAAAGTCTATGGACAACTGGAAATATTAAATGTAGCCACCCAAATAAAATGTTTTATTGGGTGCATGAGGCACAACCAATGACCACACTTCATTGGTAATTAATGGGAGATGTGTGGGAGCATATTAGAACACTCAGTGATGAGTTTTGTGGGAAGTAGGTCATGAAAAATGTTAGCAAAAAATTACAAAGTAGTGGTTGGAAAAATGCAAGAGAAGTTGTGGGTACCTGTAGCCGTGGTTGTGTAAAACCAGCAAGTGAAAAATGTGAAAAAAATGTTGTTGCATGCGTTTGCATGTATTTGCATGTCATTCTAAAGGTTATTTGCTAGAAGATTAATATATTTTGGACCCTTTTGTTGGTGGATGTAGCCCGGATTTTGGTGAACCACATTAAATATTTGTGCTCTTCTTTTGATGTTCAGAATTTCTGTGTGTTTTATTTTTTTGTTTTATTGATCAAAATGCATTTAACTGATTGAAATCTACCTTCTAACCCTAATAAGTGGTATCATAGCGTTTTGTGTTTAGTTATCCTTTACAAGAAGGTCTCACTATTGAGTGGGAGTTATTGCAAACAAGGGTAAGTTGAAGGTAGAAAAATTCAATGGGTGGAACTTTTAGTTATGGAAGATGAAGATGGAGGACTATCTTTATCAGAAGGATTTATGGCGGCCATTGGAAGGGAAAGCCAAGAAACCCCCCGTTATGTATAATGAGGATTGGGATATTCTAGATGGAAAGAAATTTAGCAGTATTAATTTATCCCTGACATAATCGGTGGTGTTTAATATTTCAAAAGAAAAGAAAACTAAAGATTTGATGAAGACCTTGGTGAAGTTATATAAAAATTCTTCTACTTCGAATAAGGTATTTCTTATGAAGCGTTTAATTAATATAAAAATGTTAGAAGGCGGGTCAGTTGTTGATCATTTAAATGAGTTTAACATAGTTACTAGTCAATTGACTTCTATTAATGTAAACTTTGATGAAGAAGTTAGGGCTCTTTTGATTCTTTGTTCTTTGCCTAAAAGCTAGAATAGCTTGGTAATGGTGGTTAGTAATTATGTTTTTGGCTTAAATACACTAAAATTTGATGATGTTGATGGTGTTATTTTGAGTGAGAAAATTCATAGAAAAAGCTCAACTGGTACATCCACATCAGGCAATGTTTTGAATGTAGAAAGCAAGGGAAAAACAAAGGAGAGAGGAAATAATTTTGGAGGTTGTGGTAAGTCACGAGGAAAATAAAAGGAAAAGAGGTCCCAATCCAGAGAAAAGAAGGATTGTTCATACTGTAATAAGCTAGATCATTTAAAGAAAGATTGTTGGTCTTGGAAAAATAAAGAAAGAGATAAAAAGGAAGGCAATAAAGAGGCAAATGTGGTAAGTAATAGATCTGATGAGGATGCTTTGATTCTTTCCCTTGACAATATTGATGATTCTTGGGTGTTAGATTTAGGGGCTTCATTTCATGCTACGCCCCATCGAAGTTATTTTCTTGATTATGTCCAAAGAGATTTTGCGCTGGTTTATTTAGGAGATAACGAACCCTGTCAGATTGTTGGAAAAGGAAGAATCAAGATTAAGTTGCAGAATGGGAATCGTTGGCTACTACATGAGATAAGGCACATTCCAAGGTTAAGCAAAAATTCAATTTCAGTAAGGCAACTAGATGATGAAGGTTGTGTTGTTACATTTAGTGATAAAAATTGGAAGGTTACAAAAGGTGCCTTAGTGGTAGCAAAAAGTGTGAAAGTAGGCACCTTATATCTTTGTACAGGTCATACTGTTCCTTCTACTTTAGCTATTGTAGATAAAAAATAATGTTCAGGAACAGTTGTTGTAGTTCAACATGCAAAAAATTAGACAGTTGTTGTGGGTTCTGAATCAACACTGTGGCATAATAGACCTGGGCATGTGAGTGAAAAAGGTATGGAAGTACTTCATTCAAAGAATGTTTTACCAGGTCTAAAATGTGTTAATATGGATTTTTGTGAAAGTTGTGTGTGTGGAAAACAACAAAGAGTTAGTTTTCTCAAGGATGGGAAGCAAAAAAAAGATGAGAAATTAGAGCTTGTGCATACAGATGTATGGGGAATAGCTCAAGTATCTTCTCTCAGTGGCTTTCATTATTATGTCACTTTTATTGATGATCTAACAAGGTATGGATTTATTTCCTTAGGCAGAAATATGATGTATTTGAAACTTTTAAAATTTTGAGAAGCCTGGTTGAGAATGAGACGGGTAAAAAGTTAAAATGGCCTAGATGTGATAATGATGGTGAGTATTGTAGCAAAGAGTTTGAAGATTATTGTTCCTCTAATGGTATTCGTCGGCAGAAAATTATTCCAAGGACTCCACAGGAAAATGGAGTGGCCAAGCGCATGAATAGAACAATAATGGAGCATGCACAGACTATGAGATTGCACGTTGGAATGCCTTTAAACATGTGGGAAGAGGCTATAAACACTATTGTTTATTTAATTAATAGAGGTCCATCTAATCCTTTGGGTTGTGGTATTCTAGAGGAAGCATGGATAGGTAAGAAGGTGAGTTATTTTTTCTCACAACCTTTGGTTGTGAAGCATTTGCACATGTAGATTCAGAAAATAGAACCAAGCTTGATGCTAAATCAAAGAAATATATATTTGTTTGATGTGGTATTGATGAATTTGGTTATAGGCTTTGGGATTTTGAAAATCATAAAATAATGAGAAGCAAGGATGCCATATTCAATGAGAAAGTGTTGTACAAATATCAGTTGCAGCAGCATGAGAAGAAATAAAATGATTATGTAGTGTTGGATGATACTCTAGGCTAAAAGCACAAACCTGTGTCACACTTTATAAGGGAATCAACTAACAACAAAAAAAAATTGAACTTCAACCACATAAAAGTGGTCTTTATACTTTGAATTTCAAAATGGTGTAAACTAATGAAATGTAGAACTTTTGATGAAGTTTATTCCTGTAATTTTCTTTTTTAATTTCATTGTGTTTTTATCAATTTAAGGACAGATTTTGGAATGCCGAAAATTTCAAAAAAGAGTGACTTCACGGGCCATCAAGAAACAAATTGAAAAAAACTTCATTTCTCCCTAATTTTTTTTCTCCAAATAGGTAACTTCAATATCTTGTGCATGGAAAAATAAAATAAAATTTTGATGTATATTTTTCTCGTAATAATGTTTTAAAGTCAAACATGCCATAATTTGATAGTTTTCATGGGCCGTCAACTATTTTCAAATTTTTAAATCATTTTCAAAAAAAATTATACCCTTTTGAAGAAGAATCTCTTCTCTTATGCCCCATATAAGTTTTTTTAAAAATTCATATGTTCTACATTTTTTTAGTTTCTAATCAGCCTCTTTTTTTAATTTTAACAACCTACTTGCATTAGTTTAAAAATAAAATATATTAAAACTAATCAAAATATTAAAACAAATATATATTTGGATTCACCACTCTGAACTCTACAAAAGGGTATTTTTGTTTTTTTGCAGAAACATCATTTTGACTGGAGAAATACTCTACCAAAGTTGAATGTTTCAGAAATTTCTGAAAAAGGTGAGTTGGCTGCCAAGTAGGATGCCAACTAGACATGCTCGACCGATTATGTTTTGGTCAAGCCTGTTTCGGCCAAAACATACTCAACCGAAAATTTATTGATATTTCCAAGCTATAAATACTAGATACACTCACTTTTTTCATGTTTTTGGCTAGCTGCATTCGGCCGAGTACATTTCAGTCGAAACCTCATCGACCAAAAATGTACCTGCCATGTTAACGCCATGTGGTTTCAGCCGAAACCCACTCAGTCGAATATCTTCTGGCTGAAAATAGTTCGCTCAGAACCATTTATTTGGCCAAAAGTGTGACACACTATTTGCTTTTACCCTCTAAAAAATGATGTTCCAGTGGTTCCTCATGCTCTACAACAACAACAAATACCACAAACTCCAGTGAATGTTAGATGATCTTCAAGGATAAGTAGACCTCTAGAAATATTTTCTCCCTCTTTGTATTTTATTTTATTAACTAATTCCGGTGAACCAAAATGCTATGATGAAGCTATGCAGGTGGATGCCAAGGTTTAGTGGGAGCACAGAATGGAAGAAGAAATGGACTCCTTGCAGAAAAATCAAATTTGGGACTTATGTAAGTTGTCTGCAGATAAAAAGGCTTTACCAAACAAATGGGTTTATAGGCTGAAAGAGGAAGATGGAGGTAAGAAAATATTTAAAGCCAGGTTAGTTGTAAAGGGATTTGCACAAAAAAAGGGTATTGATTTTGATGAAATCTTTTCTTCAGTTGTTAAAATGACTTATATTCATACTATTTGAAGTATTGTGGTTGCTAAAGATTTGCATTTAAAACAGCTTGACATTAAAAACTTAAAACAACCTTTCTCCATGGTGATTTGGAAGAGGAAATATATATGGAACAACCACAAGGATTTGAGGTCAAAGGTAAGAAGAAACTAGTATGCAGATTGAAGAAAAGTTTGTATGGCTTGAAGCAAGCACCTCAAAAATGGTATATTAAATTTGATAGTTTTATGGATGAGCAAGGCTACAACCGATGTAATTCAAACCATTGTGTTTACTTTGAGAAATTAGATGATGATAGCTACATTATTGTATGTTTATATGTTGATGATATGTGTGTAGCAAGGTCTAACATGGATCACATAAAGGAGTTAAAACAATAATTAACAAACTCATTTTCTATAAAGGATTTAGGGGAATTAAAACAAATCTTTAGTATGAAGATTACAAGAGATAGGAAAAACAAAAAAATATTTTTATCTCGGGTTGATTATGTTGAAAAGGTGTTGCAGAGATTTCATATGGAGAATACAAAATTTGTCAACACACCTTTTCCTAGTCATGTAAAATTGACTAAAGATATGTGTCCTAAGACACAAGAGAAGGAAGAAAAAATGTCCAAGGTACCATATGCTTCAGCTATAGGAAGTTTAATGTATGCCATGGTATGCACGATACTGGATATTGCACATTCCGTAGGAGTTGTTAGCAGGTATATGATTCATCCCGGAGTTGAACATTGGAATGTGGTAAAATGGATTCTTAGGTATTTATGATCTTTCATGCAATATTCTCTTAGGTAGACCATGTATTTATGAAATGAATGGGATTCCTTCAATGCTTCATCATTTAATGAAGCACATATACAAAAATAAGGTTCACATGATAAAAGTTGATCCAAAATCTAAAAATTGTTTACAAACTGAAATAGGAATGAAGGATCCTCTTAGAACATTAACACCGACTACAAAAGTGGAATCTTTACAAGTTGAGGATAAATATAAATGTCTTTCAAATGTGATAGATTTGTTGGATGATGATTGTGGATTGTTATACTTTATACCTACATTTATGGGAGAGTACAAGATTACACACAAATTAGAAAAAGAGAAAGAATTAGCCACAACAGTATCAACACAATCCATCACTGACTCATAAAAACATCCATAATTTCTAGCAAAGAGGAAAACACAAATTACACATCCACTTATGATTAAGATGATCATGAAGAACCACCTTATTCAAAAGAAATGAAAGCCATTTATGGAAGAGGTTATGAACTTTTAAAACAATTTGGTTATAATGGAAAAGGACATGGTGTCAAAGAGCAAGGTATGTGTGTTTCTATAGAGCCTAACATGCAAAAAACAACAATAGTTCTTGGCTATTATCCTTTAAAAATAACAAAAACACCAAAAATTCTTTCACTTAATCAATAGCATTAGTTGTTTCTCCTTGTCATGTGGTAGTTGTAGTATCACACAATGCTCACTACCATGCATGGGTGGTATAAACTTGGCTTTATGCAATCATATTTCATTTCACAAAGAGCAACATATCATAGCCTATATAGGCTCATCTTTGTCCCTACACTTGGGGGACAAGGGGTTAGGTAGTCTTGTCCTAGGTGCATTCCTTCTAGCAAGGGATCCCTCTTTATCTCCTAAAAACATTATTGTAGCAAGTACACTAACATTTTAAGGGGGGCATATAGTCCCCTACTCATTATTTGTGTAAGAATGGTTCCTTCTTAGTGATGATGTCATACATATCCTATGAAGTGTAACTTTTTCAATCAAAGTTTGGCCTTCTTGATCTATGTGATCATCTCTTTGGTGGTGATATTGGGTTTGATATCCCTCAAGAGTGTGACCTTTCTTGGCATATGACACTCCCCAAGTGGTGGCAATGCTACAGTTTGTATTCGCTAAGGCATGAATTTCCTTTTACATGAATTTTCCTCTCTTGGTGGTGATGTCATGGGTGATATCCCCTAAGGTATGACCTTCTACATATTGAGCATTTGAAGTCCCTTTGTAATTGTCTCTTGTGGTAGTGTTGATATAACATACCTTGAGTTTTTAACCTTATCCTATTGTCATTTATGTACCCCCTAAGGTGAGTTTTATGCACCCCTTGAGGTTATTTTTATGCACCCCCTAAGGTGAGTTTTATGCACCCCATGAGGTGAGTTTTATGCACCCCTTGAGGTGATTTTTATTCATCCCCCAAAGATGTTAAACTTGAACATCCCTTTTAACATGACCACTTAGTGTAACACACCTTTCTTTCTAGTGGAGCTACGTGTTTCATGAGTGATGTGACATAACACAACTTTCTAGTCCTCTTGTGAGGTAACTTTTATTTGATGAATGACATTTGGTATTTGAGACAATTTAAGACTAGAGTCTCTTTACCTTATCGAATTGAATCTTTTAGTACTAACCCTATGTTTTGTTGTGTATATTTTGTGTGTCTTCTTCATATTTACATCATGTCTACATTGTGTTTGTTTCCATTTCATTGTCATCTTTATGTCCCATCATTCCATGTTTTTCATCGTGTATGCTTCATTCAAACATGTATGTTTGTGTATGTTGTCTTGGTGAATATCATACATGTGAGAATTCTTTTGGGCTTATGTTGGTTTGCATTGGGATCCTAGATCCTAGGGGCTTGCACACCCCACTAGATCCTTAGCCATCTTATCTCTTCAACATTTGGACAATCAGATCCCTCTTGACATATATTTCTACTTTAATGTGAGTCTAAGTGTCAGTTCATACTCTCACTAAAGTTGATGCAGGAGCATCTAGTGGTGTAAGGGCAATCTTGCATCACTCAAAAATAGTTAAATTTTAAGTTTCTCAATTTTTAGATATTTTTACTTTTTTTGGATACCCTTTTCTTCATAAGAGAAATTCTCAATGTATGGTTTCTATTTTCTATTCATGGGTTGAAAGATATTGCAGTTTTAGTTTCCCAGATTTGCACCTAAAAATCTTTTGAGTTAGATTTGAGGCACTTAGAGCTTCCTGAATGGCCTCAAACTTGCTGAAATCAGCATAACAAATTTGGCGTGTTATTGACTTCGAGACCTTTCCAACGGTTCAAATCGCTAATCGGAGTCCTGGATCAAAAGTTATGGCCCCAAGAAGTTGGCACACTTTCTAGAAGATACAATTGCAAATGTTCTTTTGAAATTTGAACTTCAAGTTGTAATTTTTCTGCACCAAACTGCCTAAACTCAAATTTGAATGTTGTTTTGGCTCCAAACTAAAGAGGAGCTCTATTTATGGGCTGGTTTCTAATTTTTGGGTAACTTTTTGGGGACAAGCTCGCATATTGCGAAAGGGTTATTCTCAGAGCTTTCCTCAGAATCCTTGCATGTTGTAGAAATTGGGGATCAAGATCCCTCTACATGTAAGAAGCTCCATTTTCTGAATAATAAAATTATTCTCTTGT
>VDFB02233780.1:0-10266 GCA_007258455.2 Sequoia sempervirens | reverse complement strand
GTGATGACTTGATTGTGTGCTCTAAAACAAAATTGTTAGTCATGTGTTGTAACCTGAAATTTGGAATTTGACTTTTGTTCTTAACTATATTTGGGTGAAAATTTTGGGAATTATATGAATACTCTACCCAAAGTTTCATGCTATCAAGGCAGCTTATACCTTTCCTTGGACGATACTCAATGATTTCATTGACAACCCTTTAAAACTTTAGAAAACCTAAAAGCCATTAGTCGCTACAATAATTTAAATTGATTAAACTGCTTACATCCATGCTCTTAATATAGATGTGGAATTCACTTTGTTTTTCAAAATCCACAATTCTGATATGAGTTCTAAGCACATGCTTGATCGGACTAATACATGCTTGAAGATACTTAAAATAATGATGTTTCAAACCTCTTCTTTACCTTTGCATCATATTCCTACAAAATTATGACATCTATTAGCAAAAAAGAATACCTTTACAACATATTCCATGAGATGTAAGTAATCCATGATGATGTCATTTTGAATGAGATCATCATCGCCAGGGATCTAGCTTCCATTTGATGTATATGTACAAATGCTATCTTTAAAAACTTTGAAACACTAATGTATATATTCTATCTTACTAAGATTTTAAAGCATGTTTCACCAAATATTTGTTCTATTGTAAAGACATTTTTTGTACACCCACATCAGATGAAGCAAGAAATGATTTGACTTCATCAATTAACATCAAAATGTGTAGTTTTTCCTTTTTTATTACTGCTTATGCCCACATGGCTTCCACATCACATTTTCTAAGATACTCATTTTCATTTGTGCCAACATTGATTTGAAATTTGCCACAACACAAAGACCCTTCCTTTCTCTTTACAGGACTATTTTTTCAAAAAATTTAAACTTTCCATTTGATTTAATCTTTAGATGGTAGCAACCTTAACATAACAACAAAATCCCGCCTTCCTCCAATGCACTCCAACATCTATCCAATTCTTTCCTCTTCTATAATACCTCTAAATTCTTGCACGATGATTTGCGCATTGTTCTCATAGATTATCTCCTACTGAGTTTGTTCACATCCAATATTGGTTAGGTTATCTGCTAGCCTATTCCCTTCCTTGTGCATATGCTTTATTTGTAGATAAGTGAACTTATCCATTATTTTCCATACCTGTTGTAGTACATATTTTAATTTCTAGTGAAAACCCTTTCTTTCTTTGCATGCATTAACAATAATTAGTGGAATCTCCTTCAATTTCCAAAGTATTGAGCTTCAGACCTCTAGCTAGTTGTACACCATACAACAATGCTTGTGATTCTGCAATGTTATTTTTTCCTTTTGAAAGTCTTATTGATTTGGAAATGATGATATGACCTTTATGATCCCTGATTACTACCCTTGCCCCTGAGACCCCTAGATTTCCACGTGATGCACCATCAAAGTTTTACTTAAAATATCCTTTTGGAGGAGGAATCTAGACTGTTTTGCTTCTCTAACTTTGTTTTTGGATTCTGATGCAAACTTCATGTGAAGGGAAGCACAATATTAGTCCACTTCTGCAATATTTTTGAATCCTAGTCTATGAACAATGAACCAATATTTTTTACCTTCTCAACATATACATTTGTTATCTCTGTAATTGGAGAGTCTATCTTCAACAAAACTTGCTAAACCTTCATGTTTTCATTTTTGAAAATCCTTTTGTTTCGCTCCCACCAAATGCTCCATAGTATTACCAATGGAACAACTCTCCATATGCATGCAAAAAATGAAGATTTATACAATATTGGCCAAATTGAGAATAAATCCCATAAATTATTTGGTAGTGGTGAATACCAACTTAATTTTCTTTTGATAAAAGACCAACATTGTTTTGCAAAAGGATAATGTATGAACAAATGATTTACCTCCATTTCATTTTCACACAATACACATTTGGACTGAGGAGCTATCCCAAGTTTTGCTAGTCTATCACTTGTCAATATTCTATTTTTGATAGCCAACCATGAAAATCATCTAGATTTTGGAAGCACTGCTGAATTCCAGCAAAAGGATAAGGCTCTTTGTGCTGTACTATTTTCCCCTTTACTCATTACTGCCTTATAACCCATTTTGACTATGTAAAAATCTGATTTTGATGGTGCCCATAGCAACTTATCATCTTCTCTTGAAACATAGACATTTCTTTGAATTAATTTGTATTTGAACTCCTCTTTTTGACCATTTGGACAAGCAATGGAAGACACATCTTTCCAATTAACTCTTCATGCACTATCTTCAATGCTTTGAAAATAATCTTTTACTTTCTCCCCCCAAATTGAAATGATTACATTTTGAATAGTGTGCACATTATGAGTTGTATTTAAAGGAGCATGTCCACCCCAAGAATCCTCCCAAAATTTAGCTTGTTTCCCATTTTGAATTTCCCAAGTAAGGTATGGGGTGATTACCTTTCTACATGTAATCAAAAAATTCCACATTGTAGAACCTTGTGGTGGATTTGAAATTGTAAAAATTCCCTTTGGATCTCCACTATCAAGGTAATTTTCTTGCATGAGCCTACACCATTTTGTGTGAGGTTTAGAATACATATACCAAACTATTTTGGCCCCTAATGCCTAATTCCTAGCTGAAAAATTGTGCATTCCAGCTCCCCCTTTTAGTTTCTCTTCACATATGTTTTCTAATGATATAAATGGAATCTTCCTCTTGTTATCAATGTTTCCTTTCCATAAGAAATCCCTAATTATCTTTTCGATTAGCAAAATTACTAATTTTGGAGCCTTCAACACAACCATATAAAACTCTACCCTTCCAAGCTGCTACCCTCAACTGAATGCTTTGAATTATCTTATCCCAATAAGAGACCATGTTTGCTCCATTAAAAAAATGAATCCCAAGATACTTACAAGGTAATACCGTTGTTTGGAAACCAAGAAGATTGACGATTTTCCTTTGTAATTATGGCTTGATATTAAAAGTATAAATCTTTGATTTTTCTACATTTATTTGTTGACCTAATGCAAGTGAATATTTATCTAAAATAAATAGACTTTAATATGTTTGGCCTCTCGAGCATGGCCATACCAAATAAAAATTCGTGTCATCCACAAACAATGAATGAGTTATAGATATATAATGTAAAGAGAATGTATTCAAATTCTTCACAAAACCTTGAATATGTGATCTTTTGACTCCGTTTCATCGAGAGCTTCTACTAAAATTATAAATAAAAAAGAGATAGGCGGATCACCTTTGTTCTACTCTTCCGGTTGAACCAAAGAAACCCAGCCGATGCACCATTAATTAATACGTAGAATTTTTCACCTTTTAAACAAGAAAAAATCCACTTACACCATTTATCATGAAACCCAAATTTCTTTAATACTTTCATCAGAAAAGACCAATCCACTTTATCATAAGCTTTCATCATGTCAAGCTTGATTATAAATGATGAAATTTTGTGCAAAGAAATAGAATACAAAACATCATGTGCCACCAAGGCCCCTTCCATTGTTTCTCTGCTAGGAAAAAAACCACCTTGTTCATTTGAAATCAATTTGGGAATGAGAGGCAACAAACAAAGATAAATAGCTTTGGTGAAGATCTTATAAACTGTATTACAAAGGGATATATGACAAAATTCTAAAAAAAAACTCAGATCCTCAACCTTTGGAATTAATGCAATGTGTGTGACATTGAATTGCTTAAGCATAGAGGAAGAATACCTAGACTCCTCTAGAGCCTTATTAAGATCAATGCCTATAAAGTCCCAACACTTTTGAAAAAATATTGTTGTGAATCCATCGAGTCCTGGTGTCTAATTTTGTTTAAGTGAGAAAACAACCATTTTCACTTCATCCAAAGTAAAAGGCTTAGTGAGATCTATATTATTTTGTTCATATAGTAAAGTAGGAATTGATTGGAACATATCCTCTCTTTCTTTTGCAATCTGATTTGAAAGTTGTACTGATGCTATTAAAAAATTCGAAAAGAATTTGACCCCTTCATTTTGTATATCCGCTTCATTATTTAACCACTTTCCAGTGGCACTTTCTTGAATTTGAAATATTGCATTCTTGGCCTTCTTAATCTGAGCTGACATGTAAAAGAACTTGGTATTTCTATCCCCTTCTTGAAGCCACAGTTCTCATGATTTTTTATGCCAATACATCTCCTCCCACAACACCAATTCTTCCCATTCCATTTGTAACCTTTTCTACTACTCAAAAGATTGTGGCACTAACCCTTGATTTATAATTTGCTCATTCATATCTTCCAACTATTTTGAAATCACATCCTTTTGATGAAAAATATTTTTAAACACTTGAATATTCCAATGCTTTATTTTCCCTTTCAAATACTACAACTTTTTGAAAAATCTATACATGATAGAAACCATCTCATACAGTTCTTGTAACCACCATGTTTGCAACAATGGAAAAAACTCATTATGCCTAAACCACATTGATTCAAAATTAAAAGATGATCTCCATTTTTGAGGAGAGTTAACACTTAAAAAAGATGTAAAATGACCTGAACTAGACCATGGTAAAATTTTTGAAGTTTGCACATATTTACCAAGTACCCAATTTGATGATATCAAAAATCCATCCAACCTGCTAGCAATTTTCAAAAAATCCCACCTCTTATTCATCCATGTATATGTTCCTTTGACTGGTTGCACATCAAGATGTGCATTATTGTGCACAAAACTATTAAAATCATCCATCGTATTTTTAGGTGGTATAATTCTTCCTTTCTTTTCTTGTAGAGATAAGATTGCATTAAAATATCCTGCAAGAACAACTTTTTCTACTCCTGATTGCTCAAAAATTAAATCAAGTTCTTTCCATAATATTTGTTTTCCTATTGTTGAATTTGGAGCATACACATTTACCAAGAAGAAAGTTAAATCAAAATGAGTAACACGAAGTGATTTCCAATGTGGGGTATTAGAAATAGATTCCAACTGTATAGTTCTTGCATTCCACAATGTTATCAAATCCCCTAATGCTCTTTGTGCCTCTGTTTGACATGATTTCCACAAACTCCACTTGCTAATTGTATTCTCAAAATTATCCTTAGATAGCTTAGTTTCTTGCATTAAAACTATATCAACCCCCAAAGTCTTTATATGTTGCTTGACTTGGGATCTCTTGTTAGGCATTTAATAATTCTAACATTCCAAGAGACTATCTCCATTTTGATCAAGAGAGCAACTTGCTCTCCTCAATATTTGTATTGATGTTCTATCTAAAGTTAATTGAATCCCTTTAAGCATCTATCTCTCCAAAGATCTTTTGTTGCATTAGACTTTCTCTCCTCTCTTACCGTGCAATTTTTATCACAGGAAACTCTGTAGGTGTTTCTGGCTTATTGCTAATTTCCTTTGAAAAAATCAAAAAATCGTGATCATACACTCCACCATCCTTGTCCTCTTTCTCTTCTATTACCTTTAACTAATCCTCAATTTTGTGCATGTTAACTATAGAATCACACTTTGTTTCCCAAAGCTCCCCATCTTCCTTATCTACTTCCTTTGCAATTTCATCAATTATGCTTGAACCTACCATATTAGCAATATTGGCTGCCCAAGTTGTCACTTTCTCCCAACTCATGTATTTCATGTAAGTCAAGCCTGTCCACTTTATGATCTGTATAAGGTAATTCAAATTCATTCACATTATGATTTTCCTATAACAAAAGTGATGAGCATGAGCCCAGTGCTTCCATTCTATTCAATGGGTTTAAAAGACCATGGAATTTTCTCACATCAACTTTGAAATGATTCCCTTCTAGCCATTGAATATTAATTATGAAAACACTGGTGAATAAAAATTCAAGATTTATCAAAGACCATACTTGAAATAGCTTTCACTTTATACCACTTTGCGTAGATGAGTTCAAAAATTTATATCCCTTCCTTTCTCGGAGCATATTTCCATAAATTTAATGACAGGATTATGAATCTTTAAGTGATAAATAATTAGTAGTAGGGCTTATCCACATCCGTGTCATCAAAACAAAAATTAAGTGATTCAGTGATGTAGATGGAATATCTTTTAAATAATTTGATATGGTTCTCTCAACTATAAATCCTCTTTTCTTAACCTCTCTCAACAAATATCCCTTTTATAGTGGTAAGAGCTGTAATCCTCACTCAACATTTGGAAAATTTTGATATAGAAGGACTAGCCCAGCATTGTCTTCAACTCTACCCACCATATTTCCAGTAAATAAAGTCATCATGGGTTTGCAATTAGATATTGATTCACCTAAATCAAACATATTTTACTTAACAATTGATTCCTCTCCATGTTTGTCAACTACTTGGTTTTAGTAAACACTACTTCACTTAGCTCATGGATATCCTCTACTTCTACACAAGTTTTTAGCCGAATTCTAGAATGTGATAAAGGTACAAACATTAATAGGGTTTTCACTAGATTTTCCATCCAACTTGCAAACTGGAGAGTGTATCCTAAGTGTTGGGTGAAGCCATTACAAGTGGTTTACACTCCCTTTTGAAGGAGTGAAGGAAATTTTGAAATTTCCTTCTAATTACCAACACCGGGGCCCGCTGCTTAACATAATCCGGAAATTCCAACAAAGTTTTTCTCACGGGCAAAAGAAAATTTGGGGTCCTTTCTTCAAACTTCATTATTCCAATTTGCATATCAACCACTATTGAGCACGAGGTATTTAAAATTCCATTTTTTTGAGTTCAAAATACATGTATTTGTTTAATTTCGAAACCCTATATGCAAATTTTTTTAAATTTGTTGAATTCAAATTGCACTTGTTTGAAAGTTTTTAAAGCATTTTTAATATAGTATTTTGCTTCCCCGTTTTGCATAATCCAAGGGTTTGAGTAAGGAAAAACGAGTTTCCTATGAAAGTTAGTGCAAAAAAACATTATAATAGCTCTCAACATAGTCTAAAAAATGGAGATAAATACATTCCTAAAGACTAGAAATGTAGGGTTAAGCTCACGAAATAATTTTAAAACTACAAATTTAGGGTCAAACTTGTAGATGAAAATGCAAATTTCATACATGTAGGAGTGAACCATGAAAGTCATAGCTTGATTTGTTAAGGTGTTATAGTATTAAATCTTATAAAAAATCAAGAATCATATCATTGATTACGTACATTACAATAAAATATCTCCATATAACAAATGAAGCTAAAAACCCTAATCTTCTTTGTTAATTATATAGTGTGTTTGCTTGTTCATAATATAAAGAATGCTTAATGATAAAATATACACAATTATCAATACGCTAGAGTTTGTTTACATACAAATTTTTCTTTTTTTTTTAGTCTATTCATGTCTAATTTTATTCTCTTGTATTTTTATTATAGGATCAATATACATTATTTTATAAATTGTCATTTTTATCCTATTATAAGTATGTATATTGAGCTTTACTTATTTTAAATTAAGTAATATATATCTCACATAAAATAGATAGGTGCACATTTCATTTGTCCTGTATTAAATATTACAATCTAAAACATATCATATAATAAAAATATTTAATGAGATATTTTTTCAAAATAGAGCATGCATATTTTTTACATAAGATAGACTAATTTACAACTAAAACTATACATTCTATTAACTTTAGTTTCTTTTTTTAGTGGCAAAGTTGTTTGCCTTATCATTGTCTTTGTGGATTGTGTAAAAATGGAACCATTACTGACTAAAAATATATGTTACACTTATTGAACATTGTCTTCATGTAGTGTGTACAAATTGAAATATAATTGACTAAAACTATAAGTTACTCTTATTGAACAATTTCCTCATGTAGTGTGTATAAATGGAACCATTGATTGAAAATATAAATCAAACCATCAAGAACAAAGACTTGATTGTGTCTTCATGCCCTCAATTAATATCATTTACAAAGTTTGGTCTTGGAAACCATAAAATTAACAATTACATTCTCTACCCTATTATTTGATGTATTATAATGCAATTTTCTATACTCCCAAGCAAATTCAATGGTCACAAGTTTGTAGAGACACTCTAGAAAAAGGTCTATCATGTGTTTAAAATACTATTCATATTGTAACACTAGAGATTCTAAGTAATATGAGAATGCCTGCATAATTTTATATAATGTATTTTCATCATCACTAACTATAGTAGACTAGTTTCTATCACTATTCAATTCATCTTCTTTCATTAGTCCATCATGACTTGATTATTCATCCTCCTTTATATTTAGAGAATAAGAACAATATATAGAACCACTACAAAATCTTCACACATATCACTAAAAGTTGATGTTTGGTATAAATGTATCCACATGCAAACAAGAGCCACCTTTGGACATTACTATTATCAAAAGGACAAACCTTATTAGAGCGAGTGCAAAAAGATGTGGGGCCAAAAAGTGGCCACCCCACCTTTTGGCCCCATCATATTAAGTATCAAGCATTAATGTTGAGGTACGCTATTCGAGGAAACTTGAATGATGAGTAAGTGAAGAGAGAGTGGGACTTTATTGTTCACAAAGTGGGAAGAAATAAAAGCAAAGGAAGTGGAAATGGGAAACATGTAGAGAATATGGCAAAAATGGTGGAAATCAAGGAAGGATTAAAAGGAAAAGAAAGAGGGAAAAGGGGAGGATAGAGGCAAAAGGAGGAAGAAGGTAGTGCAAATTATACATTTTTGAAGCTTGTGAAATGCGAGTATGTAAACCTTATTGTTTTTACTTGGTGGTAATGAGGTATGATTTTTTATGAAGGTTCTTTTTAGTATTTTTATATGTAATGTAAGAGAAAAAGCTATTCTTGTATGAAATTCTAGAAATCATGTTAAAAAGAATTAGCTTGTAATTTCTACTATGTGAATGGAAATCTATTGCTCTACCTAGGACATTTAGAAGCTTGTGTTGCATTCATGAAGCCAAACATAGTAGATATTTTTTTACTTTATGTGTGTTATTGGAGATAGGGTTTTAGTATATAGAACCATACAATAAAATGGGGTAATTCCTTGTTTGAACTAAAAACCCTACTATTTTTTAGTGAAGGGATAGCTAGCTATAACATTTTGACTTTCACTTGTGAGTCTAAACACCCATATGGGTTATTGTTGCTTTGTCTTATGGATTATGGTAGTAAATTCTTAAGATGTATGTAAATCTAGAAGACCAATGTTGAATCTTTATTTGTTGATAGGCTAAATAGAGTTAGAACTAGTATGGGTTCATTACATGTATGCCATTCAACATTCATGCACATCATATATATGTGAGAGAGATAGTGATAAAGAGAGATAGAGATAAAGGGTAATATAGATAGATAGAATAAGCACAAACCATTTGCTATGAATATGCACAAAATATTTATATATTGATCTTGATAAGGTCATGAAGACATACATAATACATCATGAAAATATCATATACAGTGACATGAGGCCAACATTGTCTCTTAGACTACAAAATATCACCAATATATATTCATGAAAATAGTTATGAATGTGTCATAAAGATATAAAAGTGTTTATGTATGTGTAGCAAATGCTATTAATGAAACATTATGCCTCTCTTTGCTTGACTAGAAACTGAACTTCGATCCCTTGAATTAGTTATTATCTTGCATTGTGTTGATTGTGTGTGCCCCTAACAATTATGCAACTCAACCTACACACACAAACATATTATAAAATTAGAGATTATACCAAAATTTATAAATAAAAAAAATATTGTTTTGAAATGATATTAAAATAATAAACACACTTACAACAAACTAATACTCAACATCATCAACAAAGGGTTGTCCTCAAAAGAGGATGCTTACAAAACAAAACCAAAATGTGTGTGTATCCATATATACATATATATACATGTATGCATACACATATACATATACATACATGTATATACGTATACATAAATATACATACACACATACATACATACATACATACATACATACATATGTGTGTGTGTTTATGTATACGTATATATGTATACATATATATATATATATATATATATACATATAGAAAATAAATGTATGTATATACATATATACATGCATATATACATATGTATGTATACATGAATGTGTCTACATTGTTGGAAATAGATGTCATTTAATTGTAATCCCAAACATTAATTATTTCATGTATCTCCTCTAGATTCTTGGAAATGTGTCTTAACAACACTAAGATTAGGATGAGATTAATTATTTGATGAAATAAAGCATGAAATTGACATTTGTAGTTATTCCTAAATAATAGGAGCATGTGGGTG
>VDFB02233778.1:0-10668 GCA_007258455.2 Sequoia sempervirens | reverse complement strand
ATAGATTGGCCTCCCTTGTCAATGTGTCAGACTTCTATATTTTTGACTTTTTAGACTATAGATTGGCCTCCCCTGTCAATGTGTCAGACTTCTATATTTTTGACTTTTTTTGCAGGCTTAGACCCACCTATACTTGTCCTCCCCCACTTCTATTTTTTCAACTTTTTGCAGGCTTAGACCCACCTATACTTGTCCTTACCCACTATAGATCAGCCTCCTTTGTCAATGTGTTCTACTTCTAGTTTCTCAGCTTCATTTAGGATTAGACCCACCTTTACTTGTTCTCCCCCACAGCTCATTGATTGTTTTGTCTTTTAAAAAGAAAATTAGTTGCTCCAATGTTGTTTTGTCATCATTTTCTTCAGCTTCATTTTCTTGTATGAATGAATGTCTTCCATTCCTATCTTTGTGTTATGTTTATAATGCTTCGGTTACCCTCAAAAAAATCCTCCTTTTTCATTGTCCTTCTTTGTCACACTCATTTATATTTACAATAATGATAGGCATAGGTCATTCTCTAAAACTAATATGAGTTTACATCCAATATGAGTTTACATGGGAGTATATTACTTTCACTCATATTCCTCGAGAATGGAATGGTGTTGCTGATTGCTTGGCTAAATGGGCTTTTGATCATATTCATGATTGGAATTTGGTGGATCGGGGTCAACTACCCCCGGATTTGTCTCATCAATTGAATCACTTGGTTGAACTTGATAGGGCCATTTAATGCCCTTGCTTTGTAACGTTTCCTTGTTTTAATAAAAAATTTACCCCCTTGATGTTAGTTTACATGGACACATGCTAAAAGCATAGGCCATTCTCTAAAATTAATTACTGGATGAAAGCTGTTCAACTACTAATATTAATAAAAAATACTTTCCCTTAAACTCTCAACAAACTCGGTAATACTTTCCCTGATTCACCATTGAATCAGTTTATATCAAATACCAACATAGTTCGATGTGTTAAATATGTTTCAATTTTTGTTATGATTGCAGCTCTATCCTATGAATCTTATAATTCATGAATATTTCAATATGGGTGGCTTTGAGGTCCCATAATGATTACTAAATAGGAGCTGCGCAAAATAGTTTTCAGATCTAATTAGTGAAATGCATACAGGTATGGACCAATCTTCAGGTGCAGTTTGTTTGGAAGACCGCAGACAATTGTTTCAGTTGATCCAGAGTTCAGTAAGTACGTTCTGCAAAATGAGGGAAGGCTTTTTCAAGCCAAATACCCGAGCTCTACGGTAAAGCTTATAGGCAAATATGGTCTACTGGATGTTCACGGAGAGCTACAGAGAAAACTCCATGGAACTGCTGTGAATCTGTTGAAGTACGAGAATCTGGACTCTGACTTCATGGAAGACATACAGGATGTGTTTATCACTGGCATGAAAAAATGGGAACGACAGAAAGAAATCCCTCTTCAGCACAAGTGCCATCAGGCAAGCAACATGATGTTAATGGCTGTTTACTTCTTTTAATTATTCTGGTTTTTGTTTTCATTTCAATCGTTTTGTCTTTCAGCTTGTTCTGAACTTAATGGGGAAAAAACTGCTGGATTTACCCCCTGCTGAGGAGCTGGAAGACATATATAAAGCTTTTGACGAATACATAGGGGCAGTCCTCTGCCTGCCCCTCAATATTCCTGGAACTGCTTTTGCAAGGGGATTTAAGGTATGTTCTGTAAAGCTCTCAGCCTTCCCCAATGTAAACTTCTTTCTTTTTATGTTTTTCTGCCTTCTTGGATCAGAATCTGCAGTCTTCATATTTTGGTGTTGAGTTATACTGATAATGGATCTCATGTTGCATTGCAGGCAAGGAAAATTTTGATAAAAAAGATTTATGAGTGTATAGAAGACCGAAGACAACATCCAGAAGTGAGCCGTAAGGATCTCCTAACGAAGCTTTTGAGAGAAGGCATCTACTCTGATATTGTTTTTGCTCTTCGCGGGTTTCGAGACTTCGTCGACAACCATGGCCTTTGCTGTGAAGTTTCTCACTGAGAATCCGCGGGCATTGAAGGAGATCACGGTGAGTAATATCATTTCTGGGTCTCATAGGTTTCTGCGGCTTCATGGACGTTATTAAAATTTTCATTTCATTTCATCCCTCGTCTCTTTCCGGTCACTCCACGTTTTCCTGGTCAAAAAATATAGTTAGCAGTCAAAAAAGGCGGCTAATATTAAAAATGATGATTTGAATTGGCAATGGACAGGATGAACATGATAAGATACTAAAATCTAAAATCGGAGACGACAAGAAGCTAACATGGGATGACTATATGTCAATGAAGTTCACTCAATGCGTGAGTACACTAAATATATTTGGATTTACTTCATTAGTTAAATATAAAAGGGCAAGTTGTAATCAAAATTTAAATATGTTAATAATCTTTATTATTTGTGTTTTTTATCATTGTAGGTTATAAAGGAAACACTTCGTATGGTTAGTGCGGCTCCATGTGTTTTTAGAGAACCCAAACACGACATTCAATACAAAGGTTTAATTGAGCATTTTTAAATAATAGTTAATTTTATTTTTTTTAAATAATAAAATTTCTTAGGTAATGATATTTAATCAAATATTTATATTTTGGATAGTGTATGATGATTTTATTTTTAATAATAGGTTGTACATACATATTTTTTTATAAATGTATTTAAATATAATTTTATGATTTTATGATAATGCAGATTTTATTATTCCAAAAGGGTGGACAGTGTTTGTATTCTTGAGTGGCCAACATTTGGATGAGAAGTATCATTTTGAAGCTCACAAGTTCAACCCATGGCGTTGGGAAAATGAGGGCCATGTATGTGATGAGCAAGAAAAGTTAATTAGTTTAGAACAAGTTAATGAATAGATTTTGATGTAACTAATTATTATTCATTGTCAATTGATTGTAGGAGATTTCTCAAAATCCTTGGTACACGCCATTTGGTAAAGGTGCTAGACTTTGTCCAGGATATCATTTGGCCCGATTTGAAATTGCTCTCTTCCTTCACAACTTAGTCACTAAGTTCAGGTCAGATTGATATACATATTTTATTTTATGTGCACATATAACTCTTTTAAATTTAAACTTTCTAATTATTTTATATTTAAATGTATGACTATAATGAATAGGTGGGAGCCGCTAGAAGCTTGTAGTGCCATATACTTCCCTCTTCCTAGTATAGCAAAGGGATATGCAATTCGTCTACATTCTCGCTCACTAGAATGAGCAGAGCTCAATATATTTATCCATAATTTGTATTATCTTATGAAATGTAGAGCATTTGAAAATTATAATAATTATTGAAATGAATCAATTATTAGTTAATAAATTTTTGAAATTGATATTTCTATGTTAGAAATACATAATTAAGAGTAATAGATTGTTGGAAGCTCAACACTTCCACCCCTTGGTCAACACTGATCGCGTGATTCACGGCATGGTTTAATTGCCTCCCATGGATCTTATTTGACGCTTGTAGTGGGCATTTACTGGCCGACCTTTCAGTGCAATGACAAGGCCAACAATTGGTATCAGAGTTTGGTCTCGGGTTCGAATCTCATGGTCATGCTGGGGGGATTGTTGGAAGCTCAGTGCTTCCACCCCTTGGTCAATGTTGATCACGTGATTCACAACATAGTTTAATTGTCTCCTGTGGATCTTATCTAACGCTTGTATCGAGCATTGATAGATCGGCATTTTGGTGCAACGACAAGGCCAACATAGATTGCTTATATTTTTCATGTAAATGTTTTCATTATAATGTGCTCTCAATGTCGCATATATTTTTCATTATGATTGACATTTCAATTTTATCTTTAATGTCATTGCTCTTTTATTATCAATTTTAATAAATTGATTTTAATTGTTAATTTTTTAGATTTAACATATGTATGATTAAATTATTTTAGAATAATATATATAAGCTTAAATTAATATTATTTTCTTCAATATTTAATAAAGTTTAAAAAAAATTAAAAAAAAATTTAATCATTATAAGATTATAGATAAATAATTTGATTTTATATAGATTAATTATAAAAGAAAACTAAATTATCTTAATTACTAATATTATCATTATGGAAGTTCATGTGTGAAAAAGGTTGTTATTAAGAATAGTGATCTGATGATGGATGTGGGTGTGATGAAACATTGATGACAAAAACTCAAACACAATCAAAACCAGAAACAAAATTGATTCAAGAATAGTGATGCCTAACAATACACCTTGTTCAATTAAAAAAAACTCTTTTCATTATGATTTAACCAAAAGTATTTTTAAACACATTATAATGAAAAAAGTTTAAATGATTTTTCCTACAAATCCAACCCTTCCTTTATCTTTGAACATATATCATCACTTTTTTAGATATTATAACTTTACATAAGAACATTTTTAACAAAGTGTTTTGTTCATATCGTATTATTGACTCTTTTGACTCTTTCATCTTTTTTAAAATGATAGCACAAAACAAGCTTATAATTTAACTATCATCCTACTTGACATACGAAATTTCACGATGGTTTGTTCATTTAAGTTCCTTTCAAGTGATATTTTATAAAAGCATAGATTGTCAAAAACAAATTGCTTAAATTATAAAGCTCAATAATAATGAAGGATTTTTAAAACTCCAGGTGTGCTTTTTTCGCGACTATGGCTTCACAATCTGCAAATCCCATGGCACGACCTACTATCTCCTCAGACCTGCGACAGAGGAAAGCGAAGAAGTTTTGGTGGGGCGACCGCGGTGACAACCACACTTCCTATTCGTCAAGCGCCCTTGAAGTTGTACATCGGGGCTCTACGAATCTACAAATATCTGCGCTCAAATTTCATCCACGCCTTTCGCTTTGCATTCTGATGGAACCCTAATATGAGAGAATGCACGCAAGATTTGTGATGAAGCTACTAAAGAGGGTGTGATTCATGGAGGTAGTGCTTCCATAAACCATGCTAGGGTTCCTGCAATCCCCAAAATTAGGGAGAGACTTATTGCCTGGGATGCTCGCCCTAGGCAGTCGAATGGTTCGATGGATTGTCTTGTTACAAACCTTTCCAAACCCCTTAGGCATGTTGTATCTTCCGTTGTTCTGGAATTTGGTGAGGATATCATGAAAGAAGTAATTGAAAGTGAAATTCTTCACAGCAATGGACTGATTGGTCAATTTAATTGTTTATTTCCTAGCCTTCCAGATCTGCACAGGTGGATTGTTACGGCCTGGAAGCCGATGTTGATTGGCAATCTGGAGGTATACCCTTGTGCTAAGGCTTTTTTTATTGCAGTTTTTTTACAGCAAGAAGGATCAAGATGCTATTCTGTGTGAGCGATGGATTTGGGGACAACATTTGCTTCTGCTCAAACCTTGGTGTCCTAATTTTAGCCCTTTTTTGAATCATTTAGATTGAAACTTGTTTGGGTCGGCCTCTCAAACCTTCCATTGCGATTTTGGTTTAATTCATTCTCTTTTTGAATCATTTAGATTAAAACCTATTTGGGTCCGTATCTCAAACCTTCCATTGCAATTTTGGTTTAATTCATTCTTTGAAGCAATCGCAAAACCTTAGGTGATTTTTTGTAAGTTGACAATGATACTTTCAATTTTACCCACAACCTTTGCTTGCATATTAGCTGATTTGGATATTGCCAAGGATCTCCCTGCAGAAATAACCATCAAAATGGACAATCACTATTGGACTAAGATGTTGGATTATGAAGGATTACCCTTCTGTTGTTGGAAGTGCTACAAAACTAGGCATAGTTCAACAAATTGTGCCAAGCCCAAGCCGAACTTAGATTCCTTGGGGTCTTGGGGAAAGGTGCTATGCCACAACATTACATGGTGGATTATTCCACCATGCTTCTAGAGAAGTTATCTGCTTCAACTCTCAATCCTCCTCCAAATTTTAGAGCACTATCTCCATAGATGGGGGATCCCACTCATAAGAGTGTTACTTCAAGGGCCAAGGAGTAGCCAACTAACATTGCCAAAAATAAGCAAGAAATGGTGACTTTAAAAATAGAGGGATAAGACATTTGTGTCACCAAATACCCTAAAGAACCTTAAAGGAAAGGTAATGAGCACAACATGGATTCTCAAACCAAACAAGGGTGGACAAAAGTCAAAAGGAAGAAGATCTCTCCTTCAAAATTCACTCATCAAATGAAGTTAAGATCAGCCACAAAAGAGATTCTAAAATTTAAAGCAATTCAAATTTGTTCTCCCATGTCAAGATGGGGTGGTTAGTTCCCCAATGATAATTTTGTTGGTTTATCACTAGGGTGATTTAGCAACTAGTTACACACCTCTTTCTTGAGCATGTAAGTTATCATTTTTTTCTTTTTGAATAATTTTATGGGGTACGACTCCCTTAAGCTTAACTTATGGATAAAAATAATAATGAAGAATTTTAAATGAAATATTTTATTCTAAAGTGAAATATGACTACAATATTTTTATCAATTCTTATTAATCATACATATTAAATATGAAAAAAAAGTTTATATCTTAAGAAAAGTATCACATGTAATTAATTTTTTTATATAATTTTTTTTTTTTTTATAATTTGAATTATTATAACATAATAAATAAAGATACATATGTGAAATTTGTTAGTAGACAGATGAATATAAAAAAATTAAAAATACAAGAAAATTTGAATATTAGATAAGATTATCATTTTTAAGGGAAAATGTGCAAAGAATTGTCATCTTTATTTTAAAAATCTACAATAAAATGTGAAGTTTAATCCCCAATTATATGATTGTCATATAGATCCCAATCATTTCCAATAAAAATTTAAAAATTTAATGAAACACATAAATCCCTAAAATTATTGCTCTCATCTTTATTTATTAACAAAATATTTTTGAAATGGCGAAGCTGTCGAACAACAACTACACTAGGGTTTCTACGGGCACTACATCATTGCTTGCAAAGAAACGTCTCATCCGGGGCATTCGTTGATGGGGGCGATGGCAGTCATTTCATGGCATCACCACAAAGCTTGCGAGGAGTTATGTTGGTCGTCCATACCGACGGCCTGTGGAGCAAAAAAATGACAGTCTTAACAACGGTGGGGTCTGTATTGGGCTCGAATTCATGGAGACTGGATCAGTATTTGCTTCTTGGGCAAGGTTTGGCTGATAATAAGCCTTTCTTTTTTGGAGGTGACCAAATCTGGCGCCTATTCTTCCTTGGATCCATTGCCAAAACTGAAGAATTCCACAGGTAACAGATAAATGAAGGTTGCTCACAGCTCTAAAAGTCCTATAAATTTAGATTTTGATGCCAATTTAATAAAAGAGTTGTCAGAAAATGAAAAATTCTTTACAGAGAATGGGTTTATTGGAATATTTTGTCAGTTTCGGCCAATTCTTCTAGACCAACATAATCAATTTTTCTATACCAACATAATCAATTCTTCTAGACCTACATAACTAAATCTTTCAATCATGGTCACCTCTAATGGAAGGAAATGTAGAAATTTATCCATGTGCTAGAGGCTTTTTAATTGTGGTCAGTAGTGAAGATAAAACACCATTTTAAACTGTCTGATTGTGGGGACAAAGCATGATAATGTTAAAATCATGGAATCCACATTTTAATCCATCCACTAAATCATTTTCAGTCATGTTGGTATGGGTACGCCTCCTAAACCTTTCCTTTTACTATTGGTTTAAATTTTGTTTTGTAGCAATTGGGAACTCCATTGGCAAATTTGTATCAACAAATTTTATCAACACAACTTTTTCTTGGATTTTGATAGAATTAGATATGGCCAAAGATCTTTTGGCAGAAATAATATTGAATGTCAATGGCCAGGAGTGGTTGTATTGTCTTTCGTACCCCGTGATGCTTGTCTTCAATAATTGCCTTCCGATTTATTTTGCATTTTTTCTTCTTCGATTACATGCTATTGTTTCTAAGGCCTGGTTTCATTAATCCCTCTAGCTTGAAAGGCCTCTCATTCATGTGAAATTCCATGGAGGGGGGTACGAACCCCGCTAATCTCTTTGGGAAATTCTCAAAGGAGGAAGGGGAATTAAATGGCATTAATCTCCCTAAATCCTTTTGTGATGCCCTAGCCTTTGATACACTGGTGTGCCCAAATAATGCTAGGTTTGTGTTTGAGTCAGTAGGTGAGGAAGGTGTTGCAGTCGACAATGGCGGATCGCAAGGTATGTTCCCTCCAGACACTACTGTGGTTGTTCCCAATGTTAATATGCTGGATACAATTCATTGTGAGAGGGGTAGTCTTTTTGGGGTGGCAGTGTTCTTCGCTACTATTAACCCTAATGCCCTCCCCGCCAGGAAATACCTGGACAATTGGTTTAACACTATCTAGAATAAAAAACTAAAAATCCAAATTGCCTTCTGTAGAATGATTCAAAAAGGTTTGTTTTTAATTTTCTTCAAAAATCATGAAATGCAAACTACAGTAATGAGGAAACCATATTTGAGCATAGGGAAGTCGATTTTTAGGGTTTTATCTTGGGCTCATGGGGTGAATTGTGAGGAAATTCTTACAATGTCAAGCCCTAGATGGGTTCTGCTAAAAGAGGTTCCCCAAGACCTTTGATCCTCCATCCTACAAATCATGGCATTGTTTGGTAATGTTATTCGGGTTGATAGACCTAGAGTAATACTCCCAAACATGAATGCATGACTATGCATCTTGCTTAATCCAGTCATTGAATTACTGGGCAATGTAAGGTTGAGGATTGAAGGTGTCCTCTATGTGTGTGCGATTGAAATTCTTGGTGGATTGGGGGCATGCTACCTCTGTAGAAAAGAGGGGCATGTCTACAAAAATTGCTTAATCCAGGCATTGAATTACCGGACAATGTTGGGTTGAGGATTGAAGGTGTCCTATATGTGTGTGCAATTGAAATTCTTGGTGGATTGGAGGCATGCTACCTCTATAGAAAAGAGGCTGTTTGTCGTCCATGCAGAAGCGGCGTGAACAAAAATGACAATCTAACCAGTGGGGTCTCTATTGTGCTTTCCGAATTCATGGAGAATGGATCATTATTTGCTTCTTGGAGCAGGTTTGGTGATAATAAGCCTTTCTTTTTTGGAGGTGACCAAATCGTACCCTATTCTTCCTTGGATCCATTGCCAAAGCGAAGAATTCCATAGGTATGAGATATATGAAGGTTGCTCCACGGTTCTAAAAAGTCTATAAATTTGAATTTTGATGCCAATTTAATAAAGAATTACGTGAGAAAATAGAAGGAGAATGGGTTTATTGGAATATTTTGTCAGTTTCGGCCAATTCTTCTAGACCAACATAATCAATTCTTCTATACCAACATAATCAATTCTTCTAGACCTACATAACTAAATCTTTCAATCATGGTCACCTCTAATGGAAGGAAATGTAGAAATTTATCCATGTGCTAGAGGCTTTTTAATTGTGGTCAGTAGTGAAGATAAAGCACCATTTTAAACTGTCTGATTGTGGGGACAAAGCATGATAATGTTAAAATCATGGAATCCACATTTTAATCCATCCACTAAATCATTTTCAGTCATGTTGGTATGGGTACGCCTCTAAACCTTTCCCTTTACTCTTTGGTTTAAATCTTGTTTTGTAGCAATTGGGAACTCCATTGGAAAAATTGTATTAACAAATTTTATCAACACAACTTTTTCTTGGATTTTGATAGAATTGGATATGGCCAAATATTTTTTGGCAGAAATAATATTGAATGTCAATGGCCAGGAGTGGTTGTACTGTCTTCCATATCCCGCGATGCTTGTCTTCAATAATTGCCTTTTGATTTCTTTTGTATTTTTTTTCTTCGATTATATGTTATTGTTTATGAGGCTTGGTTTCATTAATTCCTCTAGCTTGAAAGGCCTCTTGTTCATGTGAAATTCCATGGAGGGGGGTACGAACCCCGCTAATCTCTTTGGGAAATTCTCGAAGGAGGAAGTAAATGGCATTAATCACCCTAAATCCTTTCGTGATGCCCTAGCCTTTGATACACCGGTGTGCCCAAATAATGCTAGGTTTTTGTTTGAGTCGGCAGGTGAGGAAGGTGTTGCAGTCGACAAAGGCGGATCGCAAGGTATGTGCCCTCCAGACACATCACCGCGGTTATTCCCAATATTAATATACGATACAATTCATTGTGAGAGGTAGGCTAGTGGCAAGTATTCTTCGCCATAATATTAACCTAATGTTCTCCCCACCGTGAAATACCGGATAATTGGTTTAACACTATTTAGAATAAGAAACTAAAAACTAAATTGCCTCTCTCAGAATGATTCAAAAGGTTTTTAATTTCTTCTGCACCAAAATGCATCACAATTATGAGGAGAAACCATATTGGTTATAGAAGCCAATTTTTAGGGTTTTATTCAATGGGTGAACTGTCAGGAAATTTTACAAATGTCAAGCCCTAGATGCTTCGCTAAAAGAGGTTCCTCAAGACCTTTGATCCTTCATCATCCCGCAAATCATGGCATCATTTGGTAATGTTATTCGGTCGATAGGACCTAAAGTAATACTCCAAAAACATGAATGCACGACTCATGATTCCTACAATATGGGCAATGTAAGGTTGAGGATTGAAGGTGTCCTCTATGTGTGTGCGATTGAAATTCTTGGTGGATTGGGGGCATGCTACCTCTGTAGAAAAGAGGGGCATGTCT
>VDFB02233777.1:0-18611 GCA_007258455.2 Sequoia sempervirens | reverse complement strand
AATATTATATTATTATATAATATAATGTAATATATATTATATTATATAGTGAAAAAGACTCAAGTTTTCTTCTTCTTTTTAATCCACAAGAAATGGATATCTATTTAGTTTAAGTTGTTTTCTTTATTTGGTTGGGTTTAGCTATGAAGGTTTTTATATTATAACAAAAATCATTTATAATATAATATAATATTATTATATATATATATAATATAATATAATATAATATAATATTTACATTATATAATAATATATTATAATATAATAGTGTGCATGGGGCATGTTGAATAAATGTTGCCATATAATATAATCTCAAAAATAGAAACATAGGGAATGCACACACATTTCAATGTTACATATGAAATACCACAATCAATGCATGTTTGGAGATAGGTTGACTCATGGATGGCGCTTCACAAAACGATGATGCCACATTGCCACCATTTCTGTGTTCTCATTTCCCAATGCATTGTGCTCAACCTCCCATTGATTTTTATTTGCTACCAAATGTTCCCTTAAACTAGTGCCTAGGTCTGCACTACAACCCAAGTTCACATGGATCCCTCTGAATGCCATGCAATTTCAAGTGGAAGAGTTTTGCAACTCTGTGAAAGTTGATAGATAGTGGAAGAATTCAATTTGAATGAACTTTTTTCCATATTTTCCTTGTTTGGTTGTGGATTATCCATTATGGTATATTATTCTTAACCCTCCATTCTCTTCACCACTCAACTATGAATTAATCACAAATGTAGATCTTCTATGTTGGTCGTGTTAAATGAGAGGTGGTTGGTATGAAGCATTTATGTAGTAGGTACCTTTGCCTAAAAAAATTGATTGTCTTATTATACTACATTGCAAACATCTTGGTTAGTTCTAGAAGATTAATTGCAATGGTGAAGACAGATGGAGTTCTACACCAATTTTATCAATTTGCGGTTGTGTATATATTTTGTATATTTAAGGATGGATGGTAGTGGTAATATATTTTGTATGCTTTGTGTTTTCCTAGTTATGAGTGATCTTAATATTCAACACTATGGCATTGGAGTGGTAAAAGTAAACCATTTTCTATTTGATACGGTGAAGAAAAAAGTAGTTTGACACCAATTTTATCAAAAATAAAATATATATTATAATGTAATATTATATAATATTATATTATTATATAATATTATATTATAATATATAATAATATAATATTATATTATAATATATAATAATATAATATAATATTATTATATAATATATTTAATAATATAATATTATGTAATATAAATATTATATTATATTATAATATAATATTATATAATACTAATATATTTAATATTATAATATTATATATATTAATATAATATAGTAAAATGATATAATATATAATATATCTATATCGTTGTGTTTGTCTAACGTGCACAACAAGGAAAAAGCACACTAAAAATGACTCGAGTTTTCCTTTTTCTGATTTAATATAATATAGTATATTGTATTATAATATAATATATTTTATATAATATATATATATATTATAATATGATATTATGTAATATATAATATAATATATTATATTATATTATATCATATTATAATATAATATAATATTATAGATATTCATTCCTAAATGGATATCCATTTTATAACAGATATTTGTTCTGCTTTGTTGTTTGCTATGACATCATGTACTTTTTACTTGAGCCTAGAAAAAGGAAAAGTAGATTTTCACATTTTTGGGCAAGTTAAAAATTCCTTTTTTTAACATCGCCACTTTTTGGACTCCCATGATCTTGCACAGACCTGAAGTATCCACTAAAGAGGTGCTTATGGTCGGGTAATGGAAACCTGAAGTTTTGATGTGCAAAGGTGGTGATGAGTTTCACGAAATGATGTTTTAGGGTGCCCATGGTTTGAAGTTTGAGTTTCAAAAAATTTCAACTTCATGGAAAAATTTAAAGTATCTTTGACTTGTTCTAGAATATTCATGTGCCAATTGTCACTTGGCACATGCTTCTTTATGATTTGTTCTTTTGGATTCTTTCATATACTTTCTTGAAATAGGTCCATTGTGTTGCTTTATGAAGTGTGTCTTTGTACAAGGGGTTTGGCCAACTTTTGGGGTCCTCTAATAAGATTTGAGCTTCCATTTGACATAGGTACCATTGTTGGAAAGTTGGAAATAAAGTTTGCAACTTAGTTTATGCGACTTGACAATAATGATGACAACGTGTGTAATAATGCAAAATTGCTTCTTCAAGATTTATTCAATCCTTCTTCAAGTTGTAATTTGTAGATGCACAAAAAGGAAAAGTTGTTTGTTTGGTATGGAGGTTTTCCTTTGTCAAACCCCAAGGAAATGATGAATGAACAATGCTTACTAAAACTCACCACCTTTCAATGGCTTCCCTTAGAGGATTGAAGAAAAACACATCACTCCAAGGAACTTGATTCTTGATGGATTTGGATACTTGAAATGCTTGGATTCTTTAGGATCAACAATTCATATTAGCATTCACAAGATGCCATGAACACACATAGACTTGAACATGATGTTATGACCTTGATTGTTGCAACAAATGAATAATAAATCTACTCTTGAATGCTCTTGACAATAATATTTTTTCAATATGATTGCTTCATAAAGTGTGTTCTCACTAGTTCTTAGATTTTAAATGATAAAAGACTATGAATTTATAGGTTTTTACCTAATTTCTTGAAAATTAGATTCCAAAAGCTGACAATTGTAATTTGAATTTGAATCATTAAAACACAACCAAAAATATATTTAAAAATAGGTCTTAGGACTTAAAGGGGGCCCATTCGCCCATGGACGAATGGCTCCTAGCCTATAAGTCCATGACACTCATATTCTATGGAAATTAAAATATTAAATGCATTAATTAAATGTCGGTTATCCTTTCAGAAAATGATAAAAATAAGGCTTTGGAATGCATAATTTTACAAATTAGAAGCTTAATTAAGTCCAATAAATTAAGGGACCCAAACATAGTGTCAAATTGTAAAGGTATGCAATTTTCTACACTACATCCACACCTAGGTGAACATATATCCCTTTGCCCTAATAAAATTCTTAATGATGACACAAAGCATAAAAAAGAACAAAGGAATAAATCCTTCCTCATATCCATCCATCTTTCATATCATTTCATATCCAATCCATTTTTCACACTTGCATATCACTTCATTACCAATTTATATGCTTCACTATACATTTGATCAATGTGTTAATCTACATATAGTTCAATATAACTGTATTTTATTGAATAAACAAGTAAGAATCATTGTCATCATCATATCATCATCATTATCATAGACAGCCTATCCATCCTATTCTTAGCTTAACCAAAAAAAAATCCTTCCTAGCCAATCTCTCAAGGGGGGAATCATATCCTCCATCCCTTGGTCCACTGGGGCACAACCCCCAAAAAAAATTTATATCAATCTTTTTTCTTTGAAACAACAATATAAAACATATTGTCTCAAAGAGAGGCAAAATCTAGACACCTAAATATGGCTAATGCATTTTCATCTTATCATTTCATCATTATCCTTATTATTTTTTCTATCTATAATGAAATAAAATTTTATTATTTAATTAACCTAATATTTCTTTACTTTCATTCATAATAATTAAATAGTTTATTAATTATTTAATTATCATAATGTTTTTCATCATATCTATATTAATTAATTTTTTTTTTAATTATTTAGTTGGTTTATTATTTTTCCTCCAACATTAATTAAATTGAAATTTTAATTTATCTTTGGCCCTCTATAATTAAATAATTTTCAAAAAATATTTAATTAGCTAATAATCCTCTTTTAAATTAATTAAAATAATTTATTTAAATTAAATATTTTCTCTACAATAAATAAATAAATATTTATTTATTTCTCAAACTATAATTTTTAATTCTTTCAATTTTCCCTCCTCTCCTCTCTCTCTCTACAATTAACTAACTACCCTACCTTAAATATTCATATCCTACTCTATGTAGGAGATGACAACTCCTTCCCAGGATCCTCAACCTACAAAACAAACCACCCTCACAGATACACGAGAGAAGCACAAAGCTATTCTACCAAAATATCAAGAGATGATATTTAGAAAAATGAGATGATAAAATACATATTGTATATGACTTTTAAAGGCATGAGAAATGTGATGGGTGAAAAACTACCAGATACGAGAAAACTAATTATCCTTAATTATCCTAAGTTGAAACTTAAAACTAACAAACCCCCTTTAGTGAAAAATTAGGAAGATTATTATGCAAAAATGAAATGAAAGATGGGTTCCAGCTACAAGGCCATGTTAGGTACCCATGCACAACTACTATGTTATGCAATCTCTCACAACTAGAGAAAAGGAGAAAAACCCTATGGGAGAAAACTCCTCTCCAAAAAAGAGAAAATGAAAATAAAATAAAATCATGTGAGGAAGGATGGAGGACTCCATGATACCCCCAAGTACACCATCTGTCACATATGTATTACAATCATTAGGCCCCCATAAGAGGGAAAGAGAGAGACTATGTAGCCCCGCCACAATGTGTAATCACCTGGAAAAATGGTAAGTTCTTGAAGACAAAACATGCTCCAATGTTGACAAACAACTTGTCTCCCTTTTAGAAGAAACAAAACCAAGCACAAATGCAAGAATACTTCCCATTCCATTTAATAATTGAAAGAAAGAAGCATGGTGATGTCTCTGAAATCTGCTCATGTGACTCCTTTGCCACTAAAGATGAAGATGCCACAATCAAATCAGGTACATGCGTAATCAATGAAGAAGTTGAAAAATCAAGACTATGCAGAAACTAATGCTAAACAATATCCAAAGATCATGATGGTTGGACAATAGTTGTGCTATGGTTGTCATCAAAGATGATAGATAACCCCTCAAATGTGTCCTCCAAATTTGAAATGTGAGACTCCACAAACAAGGATGTAATGTTTGATACATAGGAATCCCAATCAAGAAGACAATGAGATACTTGTTGTAATGAATCACAAGATGTTCTCAATGAATCATCGACACAAGATGAATGGTCTTGTTGAATAGGAATGATAGGAGCCTCAATCAATGACTCTGCACAATGAATCATTGAAGATGAAAGTACATCAACTATCCCTAATGGAGAAGGAGCATCTGAAGAACCCTTGTCATCCTCATATAAAGATTCAAAATATTCCAAAACATCAAACTTCTGCATAGTAGCATGATCATAAGGTATCCTATTTGAAAAATGAAGAGGCACAAGATAATTTGAAACAGGATCATCTAGGAATAGTTGAGTATCAGGATCTCCATGTATCTCCCAAATTTTAGTCCAAAGAATATGAGGACACTCAAAATGATTAATAGCATTCAAAGTGGCATCATCAATATGCATTGCAATAGCTCCTAGGACATGATCCATTTTGTAATTTCATGGAAATTTCTTACTATTAGTACCAGGAGGTGGAACAAGATTATACAAATGTGGCAATAAATGAAGCCATCTAAGATGTTTTATGATACCATCTCTCCATTGTTTATAGTTTCCCCTTTTCAACATAATCACAACATGAGGAAATGAAAGCCCCATAATGAACTATGACAAATCTCCAAGAATACAAAGACATTAACCTTCAACAACAATTAAAAACTCCCAAATATGATATATATTGCAAATGAAGCCTTCCCAAAATACTTCAGGAAGCAATAATGCAAAAAAGGGTTGAGAATTTAAAGAAAATTGAGCAAAAAATTAAACACCTTACTGGGCATTTTGTGTCGGGTTCTCATGCCAAATCACCAAGCCAAATCTCCAAATCAACTCGCCAAGCACACAAGCCACCACACAGAGCACACAAGAACTTCACATGTCTAGTGTGAGTGTTGGAGCATATAAAGGCTAAAAAGATACCTTCGTAGAAAATATGGGATAAATGTTCCACCAACCTCTTTCTAGACAGGCCCACCTCCACTTCAACACAACTTTGAAACCCTAAATATTTATTACAAACTTTAATGCTCCTTTCAATGGATAAAATCATGCCTCCAATGAATGCACAAATTAAATTCACCACTTCTAAAATGAACTTCCCAACTGCTCAAATGAAATTTATGGCTCCCTGATTCATCTACAATGGAAAATCAAGTCACATATTTGCAACAAAATAAACCTTACAATAGAGGTGATTGCAACAGCCTTGGAAAAATCATCCAGGACAAATTACACTAATGACTAGTGAGTGTGTGAATCGCACCTTTAAATGGATTGTTCACAACCTAGGAAGGATGATTAGTGCACCCTTCTATCAGATATCAAGTCAAAAAAAACTGTTGGATACCCCTCCCAAGCTCATTCATGCTCAAATGAAGAATTCCTTGTGCCCAAATGGTCAATCATTGCACCAATATGGCATCTCCTTTGCTTGAAGAAGATCACGCTTAATATAGGCTCTCTTATACAAAAACCACCACCAACAATAGGAGATCATGCCTCCAACACAAAATTGTCACCCCTGATAGGTTAATCATGCCAATTAAATTTGTGGTCTGTAGTTGAAATCCATGGCTTGCTAAGCAAAGAAAGTCTCCAAAAAAAATGCGAGTGGTTGAAATCACCCCTCCACATCTTGAAAGGGTTAAATCATGGCATGCACAATCATGGAACAAAATAATTGGAGCCTCAACAACACAAATCACACCCTAAGCAACACAACCAAGCTATGATTGGTGCAAGGGCACCAAAACAATTTATGTAAATATGGTCATTTGTTAGGTTTTAGGTGTGTTAAGTCTTTTTCCATGCAATTAAGGTCATAATAGAACATCTTCTAATGTTTTGAGGTCATTTTGAGTCAGTAGTGTTAAGTGGTTAAGTTTTACTTAAAAGTTGTTAATGTTGCTTTAGCAACTTTTTCAAATTTTGTCATGTTTGGGAAGACCAACGGTTGGGTAGTTTAAAAATTAGTTGGAACTGATGGGTTTGAGTGAGAAAAGTTTAAATATGTTCTAAAACCTTGATTTCTAAGGTTCTTAAGTTGGTTGGAAGCTTTGTATTGAAGATTGAATCAATAATAATATAGTTTTCCTTGCAATTCACTGGTAAATTGTTATTGTAGACACCTGTACTGGTCTGTACTATGTAATATTTATTTAAAATATTTTTTATTAGATGGAGGCATCAGTTAGTTGTGGTTTGGACTTGATTTGATTGCATTTCATAAAGATTGAAGTGATTTATTGACAATTTACTATAGGCGGCCTGTAACTCAGAAATTAAAATTTTGAGAGTGAAAAATGGGATTATAAGCCATTCCACCTAGTGAAAATTGCTTCTAACTTGATGGAATTACTCCCTTAGGTGTAGGATGTTTTGTTTGTGTTTTTTTAAGAGCAGGGAAGGCATTTTGAGGGATTTTGTATGATGCCCTAGTTGTTATTTCATTGAATTTTGACCTAGTTTGGTGGCTTAAAGTTACAGATGATTGAGAAACTCTTAGGAAATGCTTTGTAAAGATTGGGTGAGCATGGGAAGACCTTAAATGAATTTTTTGAGGTGTTGGAAAGATGAACCAAGGCATGGAGTTGATAGTTTCAATAAAGCCCTATTGAGCATGCCTAAATTGGCATAAGTAAGGGTTTTGTGTTTTGATGACTTTTTGGTTGTTTCTTTTGATGAAAGCTATGGATTCAGGCTATTTGAGACCTATGGAGAAGGCTTGAGTAGAGATTTATGGCAGGAATAGGTTTTGTTTAGGTTTTGCTTTGGAAAAGAGGGCTAATTACAGCCATTTCCAGTGTACCAGTCAATTTTAGGAGAGTGTGTTCCAAAACAGTGATATGAACAAATTAGATATGTCAAAGAAGAGCTTAATGGGTATTTAAAAAGGTAAATATTTTGTGGTTCTTCAATGTATTTTGAAAGATATGGAAAGAAAAAACTAGTTGATATGCTATAAGGTGAATAGGGTGGAGTTGTGAAAAGTTTCCAAGATAGGATTTTTAGTATTGAAGGGTTGTTTGAAATTGTTTAAATTGTGATTGGTAGAAGGTTGCCTCCTTGCTCTGCATCAATTGGTATTAGATCATAGGTTTTGCTCTTTTGAAGGAGAAAAGTTGAAGTTTGGAGAAGGAAAAGTGTTGATTTGAGAAGACAAGATGCCTCCTAAAGGAAGTGGAGCCCTTGGTAGGGAAATAACATTGTTAAAGGAAACACAAGAAGCACTTTTAGTCAGATTTGTAGCATGGGAGACAAAGAAAAGAAGAGGAAAGGCCACTGAAGAGGAAAGTGACCGATAAGAAGAGGAAGAGGGCGAGGATGAAAACCCTCCAAGTGGAAGAGTCCAAGGTGATGATTTGGATCTTGATGAGAAAAGGATGGTGAAAATGCTCAAGGTTGTTACAGGAGATGATTTTGGTGAAAAAATAGATGTGCCAATGTATAATAGCAAATTAGATGTTGAAGAGGTATTGGACTGGATAGATGCACTAGATAATTACTTTGAGTATGAGGAGGTTGTTGAAGATCAAAAGGTGAAGTTTGCAAAGACTAAGTTGAAAGGTCCCAGTCTTACATGGTGGAATTATGTTCAAGAAAAAATATTGAAGAAGGGGAAAACAAAAATTAGTTCATTGGATAGGATGGTGTCAAAGATAAAAAGCCAATTCTTGCCAGATGATCATGTTATACAAACTTTCAAGAAGTTGCAAAGTTTAAAATAGAAGGATAAAGATGTCATGACATATACTAAAGAATTTCACAAGTTGAGCATTAGTTCTGGTCATATTGAAGATGAGAATGAAAAGATTGCAAGGTATATGTGTGGGTTAAGATTTCAACTTCAAGATGAATTGAGTTTGGCTACACCTAGATCAATTGAAGAATATTTTCAATTGGTTGCTAGGGTAGAAGAGAAATTAAAAAGAAGGCAAGAAAGACAAGAAAGAGGCAGAGGCAACACTAGTAGAGGAAGAGGTTTAAGGTAGACTTATGAAGATCAAGAAGATGCAAGGGAAAATAAAGACTAAGTTGTTGATCAAAGAGGTGGTTTTGGAGGTTTCAGAGGAATATTTGGTGGAGGTAGAAGTTCAAGTTCATTTTTAGGAAGGTGTTACCATTGCAATCAGTTTGGCCATGTAGCATGGGAGTGTCTAGAGAAACAAGCTTCTACTTCATGTGGTGGTTATGAGAGAGTACAATTGGTGCAAGAGGAAGATTATGAGAGTGTTCATTCTCCTAATCAACTTGTTGCTCCATAAATTAGGGAATTATTGATGGTGAGAAGAACATTACTTAAAGCATCAAAAGAGGAGATAACTCAAAGGAGAACACTTTTCAAGACCACCTGCAAGTGCAATGGAAGGGTATGTAAGGTTGTCATAGATTCAGGGAGTACTAATAACATAGTGTCAATAGAAATTGTTGATAAACTGAAATTGGAAAAGATTCCTCATGGAACACCTTATAGAGTGTCTTGGTTGAATGGTGATCAATCAATTTTGGTGAATGAGAAAGCTTTGGTTGAGTTTAAAGTTGTTGGATATAAGGATAAGATACTTTGTGATGTCTTGCCTATGGATTGTTGTCATTTGCTACTTGGAAGACCATGGTAGATTGATAGGCATGCAATTTATGATGGGAGACAAAATACTTATCAGATTGAAAAGGATGGAACAACTTTTACACTAACACCATTGTAGGAAGATGTTAAGGGGTAGACCAAGGAAGCAAAGGTGATTATGTTAGAAAAGAAGGAGTTCATAAATCATGGGGAAGACAAAAATGAAGAGTGTGCAACCACTACAAAAGAAGAAAATGTGAAGACAACAAGTTTGAAAAGTAATCCAATGTTGGAAGGAAATATTGATGATTTGGTGAGAAAAACAGGTCAAGAGAAGGTCAAGGATGAATTGGTTGAGGAAGTGCAAGATTGGCATGATAAGATCATGATAGGAACAATGCTTTATTCTTTGGTTTCAAAAGAGGCTAAAGGGAAGTCAATTTTTGTCAAGACAGAGGTTTATAAACCTAATGATATAGAGATTATTGGGGTAGAGAATCTAATGATAGAGATAAAAGGAAAAAGTGGAGTGGTTAAAGGTGTTTGGCAAGGACAAGTGGGTGAATTCAAGTATGCTTCAAGAGTAAAGAAGAGGAAAAATCAAAATATAGATGGCAAAGGTATGCTTATAGGTTTGAAGGCAGGTTTCACATTGTTTCCAAATAAAAAGAAGGCTAGAGAACATATAACAAGTCTGTTTGTAAAGATGGAGCAGTGTCTAGGTGGTAAACAGTTCAAGAGTGCAACGCATAATTCAAGTCTTCAATGTTTGATCTAGTGGAAAGGATTACCAAACAAAGGAGCATTTGGAGAACAAGAAGGTGGAATGATCAAGCATGATTTACTACAATTTGGTCCTCAAAGGGACTTAAGATCTTTTTCTGGCTGGGTGTATGGTGTAAGGGCACCAAAACAATTTATGTAAATATGGTCATTTGTTAGGTTTTAGGTGTGTTATGCATTTTTACATATAAGGTCACAATAGACCAACTTCTAATGTTTTGAGATCATTTTGATTCGGTAGTGTTAAGTGGTTAAGTTTTAGTTAAAAGTTGTCAATGTTGCTTTAGCAACTTTTTCAAATTTTGTCATGTTTGGGAAGACCAACGGTTGGGCAATTTAAAAATTAGTTGGAACTAATGGGTTTGAGGGAGACAAGTTTAAATATGTTCTATAACCTTGATGTCAAGGTTCTGAAGTTGGTTAGAAGCTTTGTATTGAAGATTGAATCAATAATAATACAATTTTCCTTGCAATTCACTGGTAAATTGTTGTTGAAGACCCCTATATAGGTCCATACTATGCAATATTCATTTAAAATCTTTTGTATTAGATGGAGGCATGAGTTAGATATAGTTTTGGCTTCATTTGATTGCATTTCATAAAGATTGAAGTGATTTATTGACTGTTTATTGTAGGCGACCTATAACTCAAAAATTAAAGTTTTGAGTGAAAATTGGGATTATAAGCCATTCCACCCAAATGAAATTGCTTCTAAATTGGTGGAATGGCTCCCTTAGGTGTAGTATATTATGTTTGTGTGTTTTTAAGAGTAGGGAAGGTAGTTTGAGGGATTTTGTATGATGCCCTAGTTGTTATTTCATTGAATTTTGGCCTTGTTTGGTGGCTTGAGGTTAGGGATGATTGATAAACTCTTGGGCAGTGCTTTGTAAAGGTTGGGTGAGCATGGGAAGACCTTAAATGAAGTGTTTGAGGTGTTTTAAAGATGAATCAAGGTGTGGAGTTGATAGTTTCAATAAACCCCTGTTGAGCATGCCTAAATTGGCATAAGGGTTTTGTGTTTTGATGACTTTTTGGTTGTTTCTTTTGATGAAAGCTATGGATTTAGGCTATTTGATACCTATGGAGAAGGCTTGAGTAGAGATTTGTGGTTGTCAGAGGTTCTGGTTAGGTGTTGTTTTTGAAAACAGGGCTAATTATAGCCATTTCTAGTGTACCAGTCAATTTTAGGAGAGTGTGTTCCAAAACAATGATATGAAAAAATTAGATATGTCAAAGAAGAGCTTAATGGGTATTTAAAAAGGTAAATATTTGGTGGGTATTCAACGTATTTTGAAAGGTATGAACAAAAAACACTAGTTGATATGCTACAAGGAGAATAGGGTGGAGTTGTGAAAAGTTGCCAAGATACAATTTTTAGGACTAAAGGGTTGTTTGAAATTGCTTAAATTGTGATTAGGAGGAGGTTGCATCCCTGCTCTGCATCAATGATGAACACAAGAAAATATCAGGATAATTCTCGCCCAACATACCAAACACGAACACAATAACAAAAAAATTGTAGAGTATGAGAGCGATAGTAATGACTACCCTGATATCAGCATCAATAAGCATACACGAGGATGCTCAAACCTTCATCCCAATTCATATTAACATATACTTCTACCCTTTGATTAAAATTGAGATCCTGAAATGGAAAAACAGTCTGCAATGGCCTCCACAACACTTGGCAAAGGGAAAATTCACACAATAAAAGAATGATGCAAAATGCCTCTCTTCAACAAGAAAAAATGGCAATAATGAAAAATGTGAAATTTAACAAATTTCAAATGCCAAAAAAAACTTTAGCAGCCAAAGAATATGCTTGGATCTCCTTGGTAAAAACTCTCTAGGAAGGTAAGTAGGAGAAGGACCTCTGATACCATGTAGGAGATGACAACTCCTTCCAAGGATCCTCAACTTGCAAAACAAACCACCCTCATAGATACACGATAGAAGCACAATGCTATTCTGCCAAAATATCAAGAGATGATATTCAAGAAAATGAGATGATAAAATACATATTGTACATACATTTTAAAGGCATGAGAAATGTGACGGGTGAAAAACTACCTGATATGGGAAAACTAATTATCCCTAATTATCCTAAGTTAAAACGTAACACTAACACTCCAATAATCTTAAAATGAAATTTTTGTGTTACCTTATAGAGAAGATAAGTGAAGTATGTGATTTGGTCTACCTATTAGCTTATGGGGATATGAATCGACCCCTTTCCTATCAGGCATCGTAAAAACAAAGAGAAGCATCTATGGGGGCTTAAAAACTACTTTGAAATCCAAGCCTTTTCAAGTGTTAACTTGATCATTATGCATAGCAATAAAAAGGTTTTGCTTACTTCATGCATTGGCTAGATGGTTTTCTTTTGAACTTAAATGTCTCTTGTAATATATGAAGTTGATAGAATCAAGGTATCAAGTTTGAAACTATTATCTTTGTCAACATATCAATCTAATTTCCAACTTGAACTTCTCTCTTTGATCAATAGATTGATAGCTAGTAGAGAATTCCCTTCCACAAGGAATTTTTTAATTTTATAAGAAATCACCACAATTAGACCTATAATGTGAACTTTTAATTCCACTTCATCACTTATGTAAATGCTTAGAAAAGTTGAGTCTCCATAGTTCAAATCTATTTATGAAGATTTGGTGACAAAACATCACTATATTGAACATGGATTTCCCCTTACAACCCCACCAAAATTAAGTTTATGAAATTCTTATAAAAGTACTCTCAAACATTTTTTTTTTGGTTGAATCCATCCATTGTTAACATTTATCATGAGTTTTCTTCACTCGTCATTACCAAGCACTATTGAAACATAAAATTAAAAATTAAAAAAGATCCTAGTTGATCACAAAACATGTATTTCTCAACATAAGTATTCTTTACTTCGTTGTTATCCCTGCTCAATCGTCATGTCCATGAGAGTGGAACGTTCATAGCACTTGCAAACCATTATTATATAACTGTTTTACAGGGTAAAATAAATAATCCTCTCCCCCAACAATTTCCATAAATTAACGACTAACATTTTTACACCCAACAACAAGATGCTGGTCCAGAAACTACACAAGAGTTATCTACATAAGCTTTTACAATTTAAGATGCAAATGCTGTTCATTCCTAAGCAGTGGAGACCAATCATAACTGTACAAAAAACTTTGGATTGTGGGGAAGACGAACCAATCCATGCCAACACATAAAAGAGAGGAATGATTGCAAATGCTGCAGAAGTTTTAACATTCGAAATGGAGAACCAAAGAGTGCGTGCAGACTTGCGCTTTCGTCAATGAGGATTCAAGAACTTCTCCCCTGTCCCCTCCCGTTCCTCATACCTGTCTTCTATAAATAAGACAAGTCCATAATTCCCGAGGACGCAGACCCAATGTGGGGATTCGGTGGATCTGCGTACCCTCCCCGGAGAGCGTGGAAAAACTCAAAACTCACCCTCTGTCGCGTGGTGATCCAACTATGTCGGTGCGTCACATCCATCACTCCAGATGATCCCAATATGGTCTAGCAGTGAAGAGGCAGGGATCACCTTCCTTATAAGCCAATACATAGCTTATAAATAGCTTATAGGGGGCCACCTAATGTTCTCCGACAGAGAGGACCATCTGTTTCGCGTCCTACATGAGCAAATTGAGGGTGCGAGAGAGTAAAGAGTAAAAGGAAATAATTACGAAACTTGATATTGATGTCTGTCACAGGATCGACAATACTCACTACTAAACGACGAAAAAGCCATCAAACATTTGGAATATTGACGCCGATTTTTTAGCCAAGTACGAAAGATTGCACGCAAGAATCGAGAAAGTTTACCTTAGATTTCCAGTACGTACACAAGAAAAGAAGGGATCTTTGTCGGCTCTGCACCGCAAGGGAAGAACGGGCATAAGGTAGGAGAGACCGAATGGAGGAGGCGCCGTTAACCAAGGCTTTTATGGGGAGGAGGACATGACGCAAACATGTGGAAATGACATGATAGTAAACAAGTGGAGGAAGAAGCCAAATATTGCATCACCAACGAAACATGTAGACATTTATCCTGACCTCATTATCTATGTAAAAGATAATATAGGACACAATGGTATCCAATGCTATGGACAATATCCGTCTTGTGGTAATGATCTCATGTCGCTTAGGTTTTGAACAAGGAAATGGATTTTGAACAAGGAAATGGATTTATATTAAGTAAAATTCAAAATAAAAAACTTGTTTAAAGGTTAAAAAATCATAGAGTTTCAAGTCATAAATCTCAGCATATACATTATCATGGACTCTGAAAATTACATGTTTTTAACTTGTTTAAAGGTTAAAATGTATGCGTCAAATCTTTAATGAAGAATAGGAGAGAAATACAAACTAGAGCATATAGATTCAAATTTTGTTTTAAAATGTTACTACAATCATAGAGGATGTTATCTAGTTGTAGAGTCATCTTTTGTACAATACTTCAAGATAGACACAAATCAATATAAGAAAAAGTATTGAAATATACTAACAAGTACTTGATAGTCAACGATGATATGAGATATATATATTTTCACAAATTTGACATGATAGATCACAATAAGAATCTCAACATAGAATAATTGGGAAAGATAGTGGGAAGAAAAACATTTTTTGGGAGATTTGGAAAACCTTTTTGGAAATTCAAGGTTAATTTTGAAAGGGGGAGTTAAGGTTAGGGAGAAATAAGTTTTGATTCATGATATGGAAAATGTTTTTTATATGCATGTTGCCATCAATGACAAAGGATGAGATTGTTGGAAGTTTGGAAGTCTCTCATTGTTGATGCAGCTTGGAAACATGAGCATGAAGTGTACATAAATCGATTGATTTAGCTGACCTAGTGTTGTCATTGATGTCAACATTATGGGGAAGTATTTTTGGTGTCATTTATACAGTACTAACTATATCGAAAAATTGATTTATAAAAAATATGGCTAAGTGTTCTTTATTGATGGTGTTGTGGTTTAGTGCATCGGTTTTTTGGGTTCGCACTTCATCACAAGAAGATGTCTAACTCTGTGCTTTTAACCATATCATTGTGACTGGCCTATATAGCTATATTCAAGATCTCGTGAAGCTTTGTGAAGCGTACTAGAATATATCAATGACAGAGTTCAACTCTGTAAATCACTGTCATCTCTCTATTCAGTATACCAACATGGGAGATTCTCCATTTTCTTGAGAAAAATGTTTTGATGTTGTGGTTCTAAATTTAGTCTCACCGATGTCGACGAAATGAGAAATTGAAGAAAAATAAAATTTGGGAGTTGTGTGTGTTGGGAGAGTGTGTATGTTTGAAATTTTTTGTGATTAGGTCCTATTCCTAGTCGACCTAATCCATGATATGTGTTGAGAAGATTAAATATGCATTGCAAATGTTAATTGGATCTATTTTAGGTCCATGTCGACTTAAATTAAGTATTGCATGTTTTGTTTGGGCTTGAAGATGATTTTGAATCTTGTGTGTTGCTGACAAAAGCTATTTTGGATTGTTTTGTTTACATCTAATTAGGCCAACCTAATTGATGTGTGTGGATATATATATATATATATCTTTGAATTAAGGCATCAGACATATAGATAGATGAATCAAGGCATAAATGGAATATCAAGTGCGAGTGGTATGATATGATGTGAACATGTGAATTCAATGGTAAGAGTTCAGAATCAAAGTAGAGTTGTTGAGCAACTGCTAAGAAGAGTAGTACTTCATATTCAAAGCTTCAAAGGAACCAAAATACAACACAAGAGAGGTGCACTTTGTATCAATTCATACTTGGGTAGTGAGAAAATTTTGTATTGTACTTAACTCTAGCTATGAGCCTTATAAGGATTCAATGTGCATTGATTTGTTTTGTGAAATCTATGAGTCAGGGTTGACTACTTTGCTAAAGGAATTGAAGCCTCATAGTTTTGATCAAGTACTTGATTGGATAGAGATTGTTGAAGGAGCCCGATGTGATTATGAACAAAATATGATATCTCAAAATGCTAATAGAAGTTGTCCTACTGAGCAAAATAAGAATATGATGCATATAATTGGAAAGAGTATATCAAAAAATGAAGATCCATCTTGTGTAAATGAGGATAGTGATTTTAATCATCCCACAAGTAGTATATATGTAGATCAATATAAGATAATGATACATGGTATGATGACCAAGTAGATATGCATGAAATATCTCCTTGTAATATATTGGTTAATGAAGTAAAAGAGGTGCACTATGGCATTCCATGTCATTTTTTTATCAGTGACAATGGTGCAAATGTTGCAGATATCCCATTGCAAATTAGTGGTTATGATATTGAAAATGAAAATTTAAGCATTCCTTCTAAAGATTCTGAGCATAGTTTATGTAGTGATGAATTTTCTTGTGATGAGGATCATGATGGAAGTGAACTTGGTTATTTTTTTGAGGATTATGAATGCTTCTATAAGGGTGATTAGAAGTGTTTTCTTCACATAAAGGATGCATTGATACGAATGTTGATGAAGTCACTTGTTCACAAGTGAATGAACAAATTTCACTTGGTGAATACCTAGAATGTAGTTCAGGTTTTCTATCAATAGAGTGTACTAACTCTGTGAATGATGATAAATTTGAAGATAAAAACTTGTGTGTTCAATATCCCAGTCCTAAGCACAGTGTTAGAGATGATAACGATGTTGATGATGTTGAATATGATGCTAATGGACATGATTATGTCCTTGGTGTTTGTGATTGTTTATGTAAAATAGATATGGTGATGCTTGTGACACATGAAGATGATGTTGATGTGCAAAATATTGGAAAGTGTGTCGATTCAGATTTATATGTGAAGCTACTAGCTCATGAAAATAATGATGAGATGGAATATGCTCTTTTCATTATAGAAATGAACATATTTTCATTCAATGAAGAGTGCATTGGTGTGAAAAAAGAATGAAGATGCTTGTTAAATTGTTAATGAACAACTTGCAGATTACAATGGATCTTCCAAATTTGGGTCAACATACCTATCAATTTATGAAGCACATGAAGTTGTGAAAACAACTGAATGTCTTTCTGATGACCATATTAGTTCTCAAATGTTTGAGCCTTTGTTTGAAGCATTTCATTTGGAATTGCATAATGGTCTGAACAATGATTTTTACATCATGTATAAGCCTATGATGGAAGTGTTTACTAATGCATGGGATGTTGATAGTACTGATATTTGTTTTGATAACCCTGTTTTGAATTATGACAATGATGTTATGGATTTTGATGAATATTATATTTATACCACTGGGGCATGTAATAGTGTGATTGATTTGCAGTGCTCAAATGAATGTGATTGTCAATATAATGAAATTCATTTTGAGAATATCCCTATGTATGAAATTTTTTTGTTCATCACACAAGATGAGTGCTTGTTTGGCATGGGACAAAAATTAGAGAATAACTCCAATCTAATTTTTGTATTCAATCTGATTTCTTAAACTTGGAGCTACAACTTGACTTCAATAAGTCAGGGAATATGCTTCTAGATGGGACTATTAAACAAATTATTTATGATAGTTTCATGTTTGATATGCAAATTGAATATGATGTCTAGATTTATGATGCCAACTACCAAATGGACTATGAGTGTTTTCAATTTTTCGTTTAATTGGATGAGCATTTAATGGAACATGAAAATGAGCAAGATAAGGTAAAATGTCATAGGGATTATGGGTTTTAGTTAGTGTTTGATTGCAATTTTTTGATTGACAAAATTAATGGTGGCATTGGAAAGCATAGTAACATGTTTGAGCATGCTAGTGGTGATGTTGGTTTTTAGGTATGCAATGGCAGTGTTTTCAAACTTGGCCTAGTGCAAATATTGGAGAAAAAAGTATTTAATAGGGGTAAATACTGGTTCTACATTTTTGGTGGGCCTAGGGCCACCAAGTGAAGTTTAAAAGTGAGTTCTAATGCAGCATAAAGGAGAAGTTCTAGAGCACCCAATGGATTTGGCACTTGGTCTACTCTCTAGAGATCTGGAATCTCACCATGCTTGCAAGGGGCATGTGTCCCTGAACATCAGCCATTGATGGCACCTTCAAATTTTTCAAATTTTTACACCTTCAAATTTTTCAAATTTGAAGTGAAGCTAGGTTGACATATTGATAAATCTACCCTAGAGCCTATCTTTGCCAATTTAAATTTACAACACAAAGGTCATCTTGGAAACCTACATGGAAGAATGTTTCTTGG
>VDFB02233774.1:0-15420 GCA_007258455.2 Sequoia sempervirens | reverse complement strand
CATCTGTATTGTAGTCATAACTACGACAGAGGACATCAAACTCAAATAGAAAAGTTTTTGGGTCCTCCGTAACTAGGCCATCGAACTTGGGAAGCAATGAAGAAGGAATATTTTTAAGATTGTCAGTATCTTGCTGGGGAACAATGGGAAACTCAAAAGCAGGAAGTGGATTATTAGGTGGATTATTTGCCATATTTGTGTGCTAGAATAGCACAACAAATGGATTTTCCTCAGGTTCTTCATTAGCTGGGTTAAATGGTAGTTCAACAAATAAGTTTTCAGGGAGGAACCTTCCCAGTGTGTCTCTTCTTCTTCTATGCATGCAATAGAATAGATGGTATCTAAAGAGAACTTGAAAATACTTAAACAACTAACTAAACTACTACTAACAATGACTATAGCAAGTTCTTAGATTGACACCATCCTCGGCAACGACGCCAAAAATGGTCGTGCCTACAAAAGGATATGAAAATCACAGTAAAACTTTTCCTGGGAATTGGACATTCCAGCAGGTGACTAATATCTTTTTATGGACGTTCATTTACTTGTCAAACCAGGGAACGTATACTTTGAATGGCGCAGCACAATATATGCACTAAGAACTAGTTTCGTCACAACTTACCGTGAAATAAATACTTGGAAGGAATTCTATCTACGCTACAGAAAGGTAATGCAAAGTCCTTTTAACTCAACCATGATTTGACTAAAACAGAAACCATAACAGCTACGACTGAAACACAAACTATGAACTGACCTTATGCTGGAGGAACAGGCACAGGGATGGATTTCTGATGCTACAGGAGCAATACAAGACTGAGTTTGTATGGAAACTTCAAAAATGAAAGCTAACTGATGATTAACAGAAAATATCAGCTAACTAACTAGCTACAGATACTTACTAAGTGGGGCCCCTTAGCAAGTATCTACTGATTACACAAGTGTTGAACTCAGAACTTCATCAAACTTTATTCATGAAAACAGAATGGTATACATTGCTTTGTTGATATGGAAACTAACAACAAACTCTGTCTCTTTTCATACAGATTCTGCTATATCTCTATCACTATGCTTCTATCTTACTTCTAACTATCATCTCCCTCTCTCTCGCGCAGGAGGAGAACCTTATTTAAAATCAGGAGAACAGCTAACTAACCCTATCAATGAAAGACGTGGAAGTAAAGTGTATCCCAGAATCAAGGAACAAACTTCATAAATGAATTTATCTGCTCAACCCGATCCAAAGAGAATCTATTCCACTCTTTCCGATTGACCGTCATTAAAAATCTTCCCAATGGTTTCGGCCAAAGAGTCTTCGCCAGAGCTTCCCTTCAAAGTCGCTAGAAATAGATTCCCATCGCAAGTGTCGGTGATCGGGTCGCTGGCTGACTGATCAATATACTTTCTTCTCAAACAACCCGCCAAACACAAGGCAAATGCATTCGAAAAGCAGTACGCGATGGCACATACACAATATTTGTTCATTAATCACACATTTAAATCTATTTCATCATTCAAAAACTGTATGCGATATACTAGTCATTTAGGGAGTCAACGGGGTAATAAATGTAGTCAAGACAACACAATAAGCTGCAGGAATATGAAAGTTTTTTGCTATAGGATATCCCCATAAAAGGTTTAAAAAGAGTTTTAAACAACCATGAATAACAAAAAGTAAAAGGCATTAAAGTTCATCATAATATCCAAACTATGAGCACATTATAATTATATATATGTATGTATTTGATATTGTGTACATACATACACATGTATATATTAATATATGCCTATTTACTTATAAATATATGTATATGATTGGAAACTAAATGGTTTTAATATATACATTAATACATACATACATACATACATACATATATATATATATATATATATATATATATGGATGGTTATATATATTGAATAACATGAATAGATACCAACACATATGTAATGTTAGATAAGTGAATAATGTAATGCTTATATTAAGAAAACAACTTAAACATAGTATAAACTAAATGCTATGCATATATTCATATATGTGATAAAGTGATTATTGCATTAATATTGAGCACATATTTTAAAGTACATGGAATGCATTATGAATGGCATTTAATAAACTTATTGACGTGCTTATTTGTTGCACTATTGAAAAGTAAGTTGATTCATTTAAATATCAAAGTTGTTAAGCATTTGGAAAGCCACACACAACAAATAGAGAGGCGTTGGACTTAGTCAAATCCATGCCAAGGCTGAAACAAAGAGAGTTTGTTTTATGTTTCTCTAGAAACCTCCTTTCTAGGTGTCATAAGAAGGTTGTGACTAAAAAAAAAGCCATGATGGAAGAAGGAAACCTATAGGAAATAATTACCATGTTTTGAATTGGTAAAATAACCATTGTTGGTAGTTTTTGGAGGCAACTCAGACATATACTAAAATTTGAGTTTGTTGGGACTGTATATGTGTTTCTATTTTGATTATTTTAGTAGCCACATTTCACTCAATCTTTCTTAGTGGACCTGATTATAAGAGAAGTTGGTTTTTTATTTATGTTTGTATTTTAGAGGTGGAAAAAGGAAGGAAAAAGGTGGAAATTGGAGAAGCTAAACTATAGCATTAAGTTTCTTATTGCTTAGTATTATATAAGAGTGAATTTGCACCCCATGTGAAAATCCCCTTTTTGCCTTTATCCAACTTAGAAATCAAGTTTGAATGCTTAATTCCACCTAATCTCGTTGCTTGCATCCCACTTGGCACTTTTTTTTAGCATTGATGGAGGCGTTTCTGTCTGGGAAACCTGCGCAACACATAGAAATTTGAGTGGTGCACTTACGTCCCTAGAAAATTCATGTGTCTGAACCTACAAAGGTGTTACACTTCCCATTGGGAGTCAAGTTGTAACGCCCCCTTTAGCCGACTGACCTGAATATGGTCGTTTCTCTTCATTCCTTCTTCATATTCATCCCTTCAACAAGCATTTCATCTTCTAAGAGCTTCTACACAACTTCTACACTCACTCCATAAGCTTCAACACACTCGTTTGCATCCACTTGAAGCTTCAAGCAACATTCTTGCATTCCATTATAGCCAAAGCAACACTCCATCACGTCGGTAGAGCAAGTTTGGGACCACACCATTGCAGCGGAGACTTGAGTTCCTCTCATTTCCTCCCCCAAGCAGCCTTGAGTGCTTTTGGTGGAGGTGGTAAGCTTCCCTCTGCTCTCCTCTATCATTTATTTTAGTTAGCACTTTACTATTTTTTAGTGCTTTTGTGCTCTTTATTGTATTATTTCCTTTATCTCATTTCCTTGGCTATCTGTGGAGGTGGGAACATCTAAACAAGGGTCTGACTAAGGCAAACCCCTATACAACCACCCAACATTCTCCTCTCTTTCTGTGTGTAGGAGTACGTGCTTCTTGAGGGATCAGCTGGTGAACGAATTCCTTGGTGAGATTCTCCTTGCTCTCTTTACTCTTGTATATTTGCTTTATAATAGTAGAGAGTATTTCATTTACTTGATAACATCATTCTATCCCTTTAGTTAATCAGCTAGGTCGTTAGCTAGTTTTTATTAGTTTGACCTCGTCTTCACTGTTGTCTAGCCATACAGACACCAGCGCACTTTTGAGACACCAGTGTGCCACGCTGATGTTCAGATACCGCACTTTCATTGTCAGACAAAGAGCTTCTTGAGGTGTAGTGTTAGACCTAAAAACCAACTCACCTAGCCCCTTCCTGTGTTTCGATTCTGTAGAGTAACTGAGAGGCCTCATGGTCCTCGTTATTCTCAGCTCGCATTTCCTAACATTACACTTAGCTGAGGTAAGTTAGGGAATCCTCTCATGTATCGACCCTCTATCACGTGGGGTCTTGCATGCGGTGGTCCTCCTCTCTTACAAGTATAAATAGAGGTAGCTTCTTAGTCTTTGGCATTGATTCTTTTGGAATTTATTTAGTTCTATTATGATGTACTTTTTTGTGCAAGTAGTGTAGAGTGAGAGATTTCTCGAGTGTTTGTGACGTAATTTGTGAGAGTTTTTTGAGTGTTGGGAAAGATTCTTAAATTGGAGATAAGATAAAATTAGGAGTAGCAAGCGGATTCTTTAGCATTGAGCTTGAAAGCAATTTCTCGATTGGAAGTGAAATAGCTAGGCATATTAATCTTTCTTATTTGATATGCTCTTTTATTTATTGTCACATGTTTGCAAAGTTCTTGAAGAATTGGTGATTGAGTTTTATATAAAGCTTTCTTATATATGTTGAATAGTTAAATCATATTAGATTGAGTATGCATATATATTATATAGAAGCATGTGATTGTATATGATATACGAAGGTAACTAGACTATATTATTATAATATATGGGTTATCATAAGTCAAATATATAATAGTATCAATTGTTACGTTGGGAAAACGGTAAGATATAGAAGTAGCATATTGGAATGTCATTTTTTTATGTTATGTAAACCTATATAGGAAATGAGGTTTATTCCTAGAATTAGGATAAACCAAGGTTGGGAGTAACCTAGATGGTCACTTAGATCACTTGAAAATACAAAATCTTTTGGGATGGAATCCTGTTATGGAATAAACTCGTTAAGAGTTAGTATGGTTATGTTATTTACCAAATCAAGCAAAAGGGTAGGTGAACATATTACATCCACTTCATGGATGTGAGACACTAGTCAAAATGTGAGTTTGAATGTAATGATAAAATCTTTGGCAAAAGTAGTGTAGGTTTCCACTTATTACATTATTGTTCACTGTGGGTGAGGGTTGCATAACTAGGTTGGGAATTTCATACATGTAGGTGAGTATCCATTGTATGGTAATCTCTAGATATGTAGGACACAACACCAAGCTAAGGTAGGATATTATCATTGTGTGGGATACTAGACCAAACTCTTCATTGAAAGTTAGGACCATCTTACCAATTAGGTTGATGTGTGGGGGATCCTAGTAAGTTTATGGTTGGAGGAAAAGCACTTGGGTGATGCTCTCCTTCATGTAGTAGGCAGCTGAAATTTGAGGATATATGCCATCAAGGACATCTGGACCATTTGTACTTTCTTCCATTGAGCTATTGAAAGATATGTACATGTATTCATGATCTTGAATCTTTATGAATAATGTATTTGAAAATGTAATCATTACTTGGTATTATGTAATGTTACTTTATTAATGCAATGGAAATTTGAAATGGGTTTATTTTGAATATGCATCTTTGTTATTGAAATGAAAAATATGAAAAAAAATTATTGCTATGTGTTGGTAAACTTAAACTATTCACATATTGGTTAAACATAGATGAAAATAATAGGTAAAACATTGGGCTTGTTACATGTGGTATCAAAGCTACTAGGTTCAACTCTGGAACCTGGGAGCTCACTATGTTATTCTTTCATCCAACATTATGTGAGTCTAATGTTTGGATTTCTTGTGCCAAGATGGTGCAACTCAAGATGACTGCAAGGAATTCAGTTATAAAAAATAAGCACTACCTCAAGGCCAAGAAGGAAAGAGAATCCATTGTTAGAGTCATTGAGGGAACCAATTATGACAACACAATATGTCTTAGTGACATAGAGACCATTAGCCATGCATTATCCTATATAAACCAAGAAAGGAAGAGGATGCAAGAGGCAACTAATTTTGTACCTCATGTCTCTCCAACAAAGTCTGAATCCATACCACTTTCTATGTATATTCCCTTAGAAATTATGTTTCAAAGAGTGAATCTCAAGGTTATATACCCTTTGACTATGTATCTAAACAACAATCCGAGGGATATGTTCCACTTAGCTATGTATCGGAAAGTGAATCTAGGGGATCTTCTCCCCTTGAATATTTGAATATTCACTCTATGTAATTCAAGGATAATCATAATCCTTTGATCTTAATAAAATAATGATTTGGCAAAACTTGTAAAAGAATTCTTTATTTACTTTATTGTATACGAATGTTGGTTATTGTTCAAAATGTTTTAGGATGTGTAGTGCCCCTCCATGTTCAGCCCTTTTCTTAACGTTTAAGTAAGTTTGGTTGGATGTTTAGCGTTATATTTAGTGATAATTATGTTATTCTTGTAATTATTGAATTTATATAAATTATTAATTGAAAACACATGGAGTAATAAGCATTCATGTGATTGTCTTGGTTAATCAATTTAATTAAATTGATTCATAGAATCTTTGATTAATTTTGGAATTGAATAAATCAATAAATAAATCAAGAGTGTTAATAGATATTATATGGAATTTGTTAATTAGTTTATTAAATTAAATTATGAGATTAAATACTTTTATAAATTAAAATAAAGAATTATTATTATTTTTGAGATTCGATAAAGCAAATAAGGAAAAATAATCTAATTGAAAATAAAATAAAATAAATGGATGAGATTTTTGAACAAATTGTTAAAGCCATTAAAATATAGAAAAAGTTGAGTTCGTGCACATGCACAGCTCCGAACTGATTGCGGAAAAGGAAACTTGTTTTATTAAGTTATTTTTGTTTTGGAAAAATTGAATGACTTTCTTGTTTTAATAATGCTCATTTTGGAAAAATTGATCATCTTGGATTTTTTTGGTTTTAAAATGAAATTTTTTGTCTGCAAGACATTTGGGTTTTTGTGTATATCTATCAAGAACAAGGAAGATGAGGAATTCAACGTTCTGATAGATTGAGGGATCAACCTCTAAATCACACCACACTCCCATTACTATCATTTGTGGCTTAGCTAGAAAATAAGGACACTTATTTCTCATGGCTGGAAATGTTCATGAAGGGTTGGATCATGTAAGTTCTTGAAAGAACATTGTTGAAGATTTTGAGCTCAATTCAGGTATTTTCTTAACAACTAAAGAAGAATTTACTTATGGTATTTCTTGTGAATTATAAATTATCATTGTTTGATACCTCTATCTATAATACAAAACATTTATATTTGTGGTCATCTATTAGGAAATTTTAGTCCTATCTTGCAAATCTAAATATGTGTATGTTATGGTTCTTTAATTTGCATGTGATCACTTTTTTTTATCTTTTATTCTTGACATGGACCTCCCTCAACCTACAAGGTAGCTTTCTTAAACCTATAAACGATTATGTTAATAAATCCCACCACTTGCATAGTCCAATTTTCTACTTTGCATGTCATGCATAATGGTAGAAAAAATGTAAACATATTCATAGCACATTATACTAGAAAACCTAGCAACTCACTCGTGGAAGCTTGGTGTGAGGGTAGGATGTTAATGGAGGAAACTGTATTTAAACAGGAATGGAGGAGGAATTCCTCTAAGTTCCACGCTTCCTATAGAAGAAGTAGCATGATTACAGACCAATGGACCTTTAGTTTGGCGTACCCTACCTTCAAAGTTCAAGATTCGGTGCAATTGAGTGATCTTTTATCCAACATCTTTTGTTTTCTCACATTTTTTTATTGCATATTTCTTTTTCATAAGTCATCCACTTATGCAAAGACCAATGATTTTATTTAAACATCACTATCTGGGAATAGATTATTACAACAGTAAGAATAATGTCACGGTGATATTTAAAGAGAGATTAAAAAAATATTATAATCTTTAGAAAAAAATCCAAGCTAATTACTCTAAACAAATTTCCAACATATAACTTTTAGTAGAAATCCTATATATTGCTAAGAAAATTTAGCTTACAAAATATCAAATTAGAAAACAACAATTGCAGTAACTCAAACGTATTGTGAAAATAGTTGTGTAGCTCTACTTAATACAATTGAATATGTGAGCAACACTTATGTTTGTAAACATTGAAAAAATCCCCTAATTTGGTTCTTATATGCATCTAATGTATTGCATTGAGTTATTGAATTAAGATAAATTTTAAAATTCATTTCACAATTTAGAGTATCTTTTTGAGGGGAACAGTCAGAATCTAACATCAAGTAATATATATATATATGGAGAAAGCTAACTCCTGGACAAAAAGCACCTATGTATATAACATCTGCATAGTATGGAGTACCCCTCCCATTAACATGCCCGTGGTTGATTTTGTCCCACGACGAAAAAAGGTGGCTGGAAGGAAAATCAGCCGGCGGAAAGACTTGACGACCAAACGTTAACGTGCCCCACGTCCCGTTGCCGAGAAAACATGTTAGCACTGGCCGGTTTTCAAAATAATAGTTCGGCATGGATGGAAAAAAATCCAAATACATGGCATTTGAAACCATTATTTGCAAATATCAAAAAGTACAGAAGAGGTCACATTTTCACCATTTTTGGATAGTGACGTTTTGGTGGATAGCAATGGGAAGAGTTGCAGGTGTTCAGATCTCCTTAAGGTATGTATATCTGCTCTGTGTATGTGCCATTTTTCCATTCTACCATGAATACTGAAGAAACAAACAACTATTCATTGTGGGGTTTTCGTTTTGTGATTTTCTATTGAGGGTTTTTTAATTTCGTTTCCTCTCATAAGTTGGTTTTGAAAATTTGTGATTTATGAATGAAATAGATGACAATCCATCATGGAAATATGAGTGAAATAGCTGAGTAAGGTTTAGAGAGACCACAAACCATTGTATGTTTAAAAATAATTCATTAAGGTTTATAGAAACCACAAACTATTGTGAAAATCACATAAAGCCCAGAACGTCGCCATTGATGACATTCTTATTTTGAATGTTGCAGGGTTTTCATTGGGAAAATTTATATTTAGTTCAAATGCAGGTTTGATAATGTTTTTTTGTGTCGACGATTTTTAAATCTTTTGTTTTATTTCCTCCGCATATGCTGGTTTTCAATTTTTTCCATTGCCGAATGAATAAAGTGACAACCCATTGTGGAAAAATGAGTGAAATTAGTGAATAATGTTTATAGAAAGAAAAATCCATGGGTTCTGCAATGAAATGCTATATTTTGAAAACCACATAAAACCCATAATGTCGCTATTGTTCACATTCTTATTCGAAATGGATAAAAAAGTGCAAAACGTGGCATTTGAAATCATAATTTGCAAATAGCAAAAACCCCCACGACATCCCATTTTTGGTGCCATTTTATACGCTGTCGTTTTGGAAAACACACTGTCTCCTAAAACTCAAACTATTGTAAAACCTTTTAGAAGTAACAACCCAATTGGTTACTCACCCCTGACCTCAATTTGGTATGTTTTGTGATTGTGTGGAGAACCTTTTGTGATTTTGATAGTAGGAATGTAATGAAATTTGAAAACAACAGGTATTAGGAAACCTGGAAGACATAGTGGTATACATTGTTTGTTGTGTTGGAAAACACACTATCCTATGTCAGTTAACTATTACCTACCTTTCGTGGATGTTTGGTCTTGTTTGTTGGTATAGTCCAAGTGTCATTTAAGTTTGTTCATCTGATTGGGATAAAAGGCCTTGAAAAAAAAGAAGGCTAGATGGAAAAATTGCACTGATGGAAAGTCTTGATTGATGGACGTTAACTCCAACCTGCTGTGGCATATCCCATTGCTGGGAAAACGTGTCAGGAGTAGTGGGTTTTCAAAATCATATTTTGGAATGGTCAAAAACCCAAAAACATGTGGTATTCAAAACAATTTTTTGCAAATAGCAAAACGAGGTGCCAAGAATGTAATGAAATTAGAAAATGGTAGGTATTATGATACTTGCAAGGCACAGTGTTGTTATAGATGGTTTGCAGTTTTGGAAAACACACTGTCCCATTCAGTTAGTTCATTATGAAGAGTTTTATTTCGTTACTCCAAAAATGTAATGCAATTCACTCTCAAATTTTGGAATAACTCTTTGATATAGTTGAAATGCCATTTTAGTTTCTTTATCTGATTGGAACAAAAAAGAAATGCTCACATTATTTGTAGTGCTAGAAAACACACTATGTCTTCTCACTTGCATAGGGTTTTAAAACAGTATATGCATTGCTTGTGTCTTCACAAGTAGGGTTTTCCAACATGCATACTTACTAAATAGAAACAATGTCTTGAAGAGCTTTTGTAATATAGACAGTCTCAATGTATTGAAAATCCCTTTCAAAATTATAAGGACTTTTAATCTGGGCAAAAATTGTATTTAAATTTCGCATGATTGAAAAAAAAAGTGCACAAAATAATTGCAATTTGGAAAACACAATGTTCGGTTTCAGTTATTTCAATGTCCTTGTTTAAATGCAAAGGGTTTTCTCATGGTGGGTTTCTTGATTCTTAACACCCACAGTTTTGTAACATGGAATATTAAAAGACAATATGAATTTCTTCGAAATCACACATTCCATTGTTGTGTTTAAATTTTACTCGATTGAAAAAAAGAGTGCACAAAATAATTGTAAAAGGGAAACACAGTATTGGGTTTTAGTGTCAAATAGCACATTTGTCATTTAAGGGGGACTATATTAACCCTCGACACATAGTGTGATTCATACTATGCACTTCATTCTATTTTGCAACAATTCATGTTGGAAAAGCCTAGGTGTTAAGAAACAAGCAACCCAAATAGTGTTGTAAAACGCTTTGCAACACTATTGGATAGTACCTATCACCTCAATTTCGTTGGTTTTCTCCTCCAACTTGTCCACTTGCACTCAAACCTTCAACTTTTCCTTTCAACGTGCAAACTGGAAAAAAAAAATATTTTCACCTTTCTTTTTGTAAACGGAAAAGGCCCAATACCTGCAACCGTGGCCGGGAAAGTGTGTCAGTATTGGCGGGTTTTCAAAATAATTGTTCGGTGTGGATGGAAAAAGAGCCAAAATGTGGCATTCGAAACCATTATTTGCAAATATCAAAAATCCCAAACAAGGTCCCATTTTCTCCATTTGTGGACAGTGACGTTTTGGTGGATAGCAACGGGGAGAGTTGTAGGTGTTTGGAGCTCTATAAGGTATGTATATCTACTCTATGTATGTGCCATTTTTCCATTCTACCATGAAAACTGAAGAAATGAATGGCTATTCGTTGCTAGAAAATAGTATTTGCACCTTTCTTTCTTGAAATAGCCACGAAAAAAATAGTATTTTCACCTTTCTTTCTCAAAACAAAAAAGGCCCATGTCTTTCCCTTCCACTTTTCCTCTGCCACACAAAAGAGACTTGCTGAGAAAGAAAACCTGCCCACCTTTTTCCCCCGGTGACAAGCAGGAAAATCCAGCTGACAGCGTCATTAACTCCCACCTAACCATCGCCAAACGTTTACTCCCACCGCGGCTTTTCTCTGTGATCACCTGTCTAGCGGGCCCCGCACAACAACGTCTCGTCATGTTATGTATGTTTCCATGTATGTTGTTATGTATGTTTTTCATGCATTTTTGTATGTACATAGGTGTTTTTTATTTAGTAGTTATCCAGATCCTATTCTGTAAGAATGTAGTGAAGTTCAGTTTCAAATTTTTAAACAACTCTTTGTGACAACCCAAATGTGATTTTGCTTTCTTTATTTGAGTTCAGCAAATAAATTGCTTGCATTATTTGTGGAGTTGGAAAACACACTGTGTCCTCTCAATTGCAAAGGGTTGTAGAACACTATATGGGTTGCTTGTTTCTTAAGACCATATATGGAGATAGTGTGTTTTCCAATACTACAAATAATGTGAGCACTTATTTGGTCAAATCAGATGGGGAAAAGGAAAATTCCATTTTGATGTCATGTTACATAAATAGGTATTTTTTTTTTATGAGTTAGATTTCTCCTAATTTGAACAAATGAATTGCTCCCATTATTTGCATAGTTTGAAAACACACTATCTCCTGTTTGTTGCAGAGGGTTTTACAGCACTATATATGGAGACAGTGTGTTTCCCAACTCTACAAATAATGTGACCATTTATTTGGTTAAATCATATGAGGAAAGTGAAAAGCAATTTTTATGTCATGTTACATACATAGGTGCTTTTTTTTCTAAAGTTAAAAAGATAGACAAAATGCATGTAACATTGCCATTGTCCACATTTTTCATTTCTCGAGTTTGGTGGGTTGGAGGGATGCTTTGGTGAGGAAAGTGGAGTTGCAGGTGGCTGAACCACTAGAAACCCCTCAAATGCATTGCTCGTTGAGGTGCATAGGAATTTTCCACATTTTCATTTTGTAGTTTGCTGGCTGGGGAGGGATTTGTTGTTAAGGATGGAGACAGTGTGTTTTCCAACACTGCAAATAACGTGATCATTTATTTGGTCAAATCAGATTATTGCATAGTTTGAAAAGACATTGTCTCCTCTCAGTTGTAGAGGGTTTTATAATGCTATATGGGTTGTTTGTTTCATAACACCTTATATGGAGACAGTGTGTTTTCCAACAGTGCAAATAATGTGAGCATTTATTTGGTCAAATCAAATGAGGAAAATGAAATGCCATTTTTTATCTCATGTTAGATACATAGGTGCTTTTTGTTTACAAGTTAGCTTTCTCCTGATTGGAAAATATGAATTGCTATCATTATTTGCACAGTTGGAAAACACATTGTCTCCTCTCTCTTGTAGAGGGTTTTACAACACTATATGGGTTGCTTGTTTCTTAACACCTTATATCGTGACAGTGTGTTTTCCAACTCTGCAGATAATGTGAGCATTTATTTGGTCAAATAAGATGAGGAAAATGAAATTCCATTTTGATCTCATGTTACACAAATAGGTGCTTTTTGTTTATGAGTTAGCTTTCTCCTAATTGGAACAAATGAATTGCTCCCATTATTTGCACAGTTGGAAAACACATTGTCTCCTCTTAGTTGTAGAGGGTTTTACAAACACTATAAGGGTTGCTTGTTTTTGAACACCTTATATAGAGATAGTGGGTTTTCCAACACTACAAATAATATGAGCATTTATTTCATCAAATCAGATGAGGAAAATGAAATGCCACTTTGATCTCGTGTTACATACATAGGTTCTTTTTGTTTATGAGTTAGCTTTCTCCTGATTGGAACAAATGAATTGCTTGAATTATTTGCACAGTTGGAAAGCACATTATCTCCTCTCTCTTGCAGAGGGTTTTACAACTCTATATGGGTTGCTTGTTTCTTAACACCTTATATCGAGATAGTGTGTTTCCCAACTGTGCAGATAATGTGAGCATCTATTTGGTTGAATAAGATGAGGAAAATGAAATGCCATTTTGATCTCATGTTACATAAATAGGTGTTTTTTGTTTATGAGTTAGCTTTCTCCTGATTGGAACAAATGAATTGCTCCCATTATTTGTACAATTGGAAAACACATTGTCTCCTCTTAGTTGTAGAGGGTTTTACAAACACTATAAGGGTTGATTGTTTCTGAACACCTTATATGGAGATAGTGGGTTTTCCAACACTGCAAATAATGTGATAATTTATTTCATCAAATCAGATGAGGAAAATGAAATGCCACTTTGATCTCATGTTACATACATAGGTGCTTTTTTTTTATGAGTTAGCTTTCTCTTGATTGGAACAAATCAATTGCTCGCATAGAATGAACGTTCATTGCTCACAATTCCAGTAGAATGGAAAAATGGTAGATATGATTGATGATATATGTACTAGTGTTAGTGATAGGTTAAATTGGAAATTAAATTCCCAATGTATAGTTTAATATGTTTGTTTATTGTTTGTGCAAGCTGGCATTTTGCACTCAGCAGAATATATACCGAACAAACAAGGGCAAGTGGATTGAGAAGGACGCTTCAGGAGATGTGAACCTTTTGCATTAAATATAGGTGATTTTGGCTGCCATAGCTTGAATCGCAAGTGTAGTGGACAGTTAAATTTCCAAAATTTATTATGCATTTACAAGTTTCGATTTGTTTGAAATTGTGAAATGTTGGGGTTTTCAATCAACTGTTATTTTCATGTGATTCTTAAGTGTTTTGAGCTAATTTGAAATCTTTCACCAAAAGAGTTTATATGTGGACATGTAAGTATGTGAAATTACTTACAAATAAAATTCAAGGTGAAGAACCCAGTTGAAGGGAGAACCTAGTTCAAGGGAAATGCATGTATAGATTTTGAGTTTGGACCATATTTGTGGTTACCTGAAATTGTATCAGTATCTAGACAAGGTGTAACAACAATTTATTCACTTGAAATGGGTTCTTCACTTGAACTGCATTCTTCACTTTGAAATGTGAGCAGCAGTAGAGGCTTTTCTGAGTATTTCCTATTTTATGAAATGGTCAATATACATGCTCTTGAGAGTCCATTGTATGATCCTGTCCTAATTTAAATCTCCTTTCTATCTCTCGAGTTGATTATTTCTCCATATTTAAAAGTTCTATTTAATGTTAGTTTTCCATCATCTACCATTTTTTTGTGGTTCTTAAGTGTTTTCGTAATAGTTCTTTTTACAATTTCGTTATTTTTCTAGAATATTTAGTAAGTTTAAATGGTTCATTTTGAACATCTGATGGAAATTTTGTACAATGCTATTTGTATATCCTATTTTTTCTCTTTATCAATATGTTTTGATCTGACCACCACACCACAAAAGATGTGCAAATATAACAAGTCATTACTTGGAATAGTTTTGTGCACTGTATTAAATAGAACTTGTAAAGCCAATGGGTAGCAATAACCTGTGCAAAATGGGTATAACACCACAGACTTAATTGAAAATTTGGCCTACATACTTGGCACTAAATATTATAGACAAATAGAAAAATTGTAAAAGAGCTATTAGAATAAAAACATACATGGAAAGAAAAAGTGATGAAACTGGCAGACGGGATGAAATGTCCCAGCAATGGTTAGGTACACACTATGAAGAGAGAATCACGGAAATCATAGGGAAATTGCAAGCAAGTGATGCAATACCATTTTGTTCACCAATACAATGTCACATCAACTAACGAGATAATATATCAATTAAACTACAATAAACATATATAGCAATGTCATCACAACTAAGCATCTATGCAAACATAAAGCATATTAAACATAATCACCATGCATATAATGTATCATCACATCCATATAGTCTATCATCGCTCCACTGTCAGCGATAGAACAACCATAACATAAAATAAGGTCTAACAAAGTATTTGAGTTGTCAAAGAAAATATAGCAAATCGAAGGGGTGTCACATATATATATATATACATATATATATATATTAATCTGATAAATCTGATATTTATATATAAATATATATATAATGTGTATTTAGTATTTTTTTAAAATAGAAAACTATTCATCAATACATATACATATATATATATATATACATATATTTATATATATATATATATATATACATGTATGTGAATTTAATAAAAAAATACATGCAAAATATGAACTTGTGATACATAGTTTTGTCTTTCAAATGATATTTAGGAAATTGTTGAGAATATGATCTGAGTTTATAATGATGTTCTTGATATAAAATCTGATTGTTAATGCTTTGTGTAGCCTGAGTTTTATCTCTATTTATCATAGATATGTTCTTGAATACATGAACATATTTATATATATATAT
>VDFB02233771.1:0-17930 GCA_007258455.2 Sequoia sempervirens | reverse complement strand
TGACATCTTTAATAACTTCATGACCATGGATTTTAAATAGATCTTAGTCTTTGCTTTAATCCTTTTCATGGTAACGCTTGAGTTCCATAATCCACCTTCAATCTCTTCTAAGAACGCTGTCTTAAGCTAGACTACATAGTATGCATATAAAGCAAGTCCTTCATACCTGCCATTGTTCCAAACCACCACTCACTGCCTTGCTTAAAATGTTGCCTCCATAAGCACAATAACATGTTTTAAAAGCATGGTTGCTAGTGATTGACCATTCAGCTCACCACTTTCATTATGAAGATACAATGAGATTTTTGTCTTAAAACTCAAGGCATTATGGAAGATAACATTGTGAATTGTTTGTTGTGTACGATTTAATTTTCTTGCACATTTACTGCTTTGCTAACTTCCTTTAAGACTGGGTATTGCACCCTTAGCTGCAATCTCAAATAGCTCACTCACTATCACTTGAAGATTCCTTTCATGAGCATCCTTCTATAAAATCAAACTATTCCCTATGTATCACCTACTTACTACAGGGACCACTGTTTTATGGTATTGTGTCTTAAGATCCTTCAACCTTATTGACACTACTTCACAGTCCACAAGGTATTATTCACTATTCTCCCATCTTTGATGAGTCTCAAAACACTGCTCAAACATGCAATCCACTACCTCCATTATACATTAATGGCTAAGAAGAAACATTGAACCTATGATTACCACTGCTACTTCATTTGGAAAGTCATTCCCTGATTGCATTTGCCTTGTCTAACACTACCAAAAGCATTTGAAAAACCATTAAGGTCAGCAAGGGGGTAAGGAAACTCACTGTTAAAATCTCCACTTACTATGCAAGGTTTGAGCTTTATTATCTTGTCACTGCTTAGCCTGTTTTTGACTGTCACATCTCAAGTGACTGTAATTCTTCTTACCGTAGATTGCATTTATAAATGTCACTAAGCTACATAGTGTGCTTGTTATTGGCTACAATCTTTAGATTGCAAGATCTTTTGTTATTACCTACAATGTCTCAATATTTCTAGTATTGCAACCTCACTAATCTGCTATAGTTATTGTTTATGTTTCTACGGAGGCCTAGGGTTTGTACCCTAATCATGCTCTTACCAATGCTTTTGTTGTTTTTTATTTGGGCTCTCTCAATGTTGAGGGCCCTAGGGATAAGCTCGTCATAAGAAATGACACATTGCATCTTTAACTAAAAGGATAAATCCGTATTGACATTAGCAATGATGATTCCGAATCGTTGCTCCTTAGGAATGGGTCACTTGCTCTTACTAGCTTGCTACCTCCATTGTTGTAGGAATTTTGTGATCAAGTTCAATATTCTGATTTTAGGAGTCTTAACGATTGAAAATCATAGTAAAATCAGAATTTAATAAGTTTTGGAATTAGCATTGTAAAGTGTTTTTTGGGGTCATTAACTTCAGACTATCTTCTCTTTTGCAGGGGGGTTGCATGCCAATTTTTTTTGGTGTAAAATATCAGAATTATTAAACTATGTTATCTGTCTATGAATAAAAATTATTGGAGTGTGAGTTTGATATTTTTTGAAGATCTAAATAGTCAAGCTTGGCAAAGAAAAATCATGTCAGATAATATTAGTCCATAACGAAATGAAGAGACACTTGATAGATTGTGGGCTAGATTGAAAAGAAAGGGTGATGGGAAATGTTATTGTCCTTGCAATAATTGCAAGGGCTTAAAGACGAGATGACTTTTAATCACAACAGTTGAAAAACATTGTAGGCAGCATGGTCATGTTGAAGGCGGGCATGATTATCGTCCATTGGTAAGTTGTTCATTATATGTGTTTATATTGATTGAATTTGTAAATGTTTATATTGTTTTAACATTATATATATATATAATTACTTGATCATGATCATGGTTTATTTGTGTCTATCATTATTATAAAGGTGGGGCACCCTAGGGCAGATGATATGGATTATCACAGCCTAGAGAATGTGGTTTTGCAAGCGGATGAATATGGAGCTGTGAATATCAAAGATGAAATTAATGATCCTATGGAAGAAGATGATCATACGCTAGAAAACACAGTTGAAGATGATGGTACGAATACATTGATTCATGCCACATTTAGTGGCAGAGCCGATTGTGATGATCAAGATGACTTTGATGATGTTCATAATTTACCTGTACTTGACAAGGCATACGAGCCCCTTTATGAAGGCTCTGAAACAACTCTTCTCTCTGCTGTATTGTTGCTATTAAACTTTAAGGTTATGAATGTTTTATCAAACATAGCAATCTCACGGATGTTAAGGTATGTCATAAATGTCATCTTTTTTCATCTATTTTAATTGTCGTTAGTTCATCACTAGTAAATAAAGGATGAAATATGTACCATTAATATTCTTTATATGAAAAAATTATTTTTTGTTGTAGATTGATTGCGAATTTTTATTTACCACCTATCAAATATTTTACCTCACTCATACCAGACGAGTGCCATTATGAAAGATATCTGAATGGAGTATCACAACAGATGCATGTCCCAATGATCATATTATATATCATAAACAATAGGAATTTACATAATGCCTAGAATGTCATATCAAGATATCGAACAGATCAAGTAACAAAAAAGGTGCCTCGCAAGGTTCTTCGTTATATTCCCATTATTCCACGTATGCAACGATTATTTAGGTGCGAAAGCTTAGCGCAATTGATAGATTACCATGCACGGAATAGAAGTGGAGATGACATTCTTCGAATGCCTACAGATGGTTCTGTATTTAGGGACATGGAGGAAAAATGGCCACACTTTAAAGAAGAACCTCGTAATCTCAGGCTTTCATTGGGAGCGGACGGTGTCAATCCATTTGGAGAGCTGAGATCTATTTACTCAGTGTGGCTTGTTTTTGTTATCAACAATAACATTCCTCCATGGATGTCAATAAAGAGGGAGCACATAATGTTGTCAATGATTGTTCCAGGTATTTGTTTACATCAATTTTCTTTAACTTAGTAGCATCTCATTTGTCTTATTTGTTGCATAATGACTTATATTTTTTTCATTCAATAGTCATGTACATTAATTTATATATATTGCAGTAAAATGGTTATAATAATTATGTAATGTTTATGTCCATTCAACTAGGTCAGTACCAATTTAAAGATATGAATGTATATATTGAACCTCTTATCGATGAGTTACTAAAGTTATGGAATGGAGTCATTATGTATGACGCCTGCACTAATAGGACAAAGACAATTTCAATTCCATGCAATGCTTGTATGGACAATTCATGATGCCCCAGGGCTAACACATTTTGTGGTATGTTATAATGTTCGACTGCACTTTAACAATATTTAATTTTATGAAGTAGATATCATGCATGTTTTTAAAATAATCTATTCATTATATATAATTATAAAAATTGACATATTTAATCCAATTATATATCATCTTGCAGGTCTTCAAACAAAGGGAAAATTTGCATGTCCAATTTGTGGTCTAAAGATGAAATCTCGTCGTTCAACAAGTTTAGGAAAGCAGGTGTTTGATGAGTATAGGCACTTCCTCCATAGAAATCATAAGTATTGAACTACTGAAAAACATCTTTTCAATGGAAAAGAGGAGACTACATCAAAACCACGAAGAATGTCACCTCACCCATGGAAGTTGGAATATAATAGAATTAATCGTCAAGGTTATACATCGGAACAAATTGTTTATCTATCATATATGATATGTTTTGAATTTATATTTTTATATTGTGTTGTGTTTACTCATGTTGTAATTGACAATGATTGTCGTTGTTAATTTGTTTAACTTATATGCTTCATGAAGGCCTAAGGCATTAATGGTCAAGCCCACAGGACCTAGTGTGTTATCCTAGACACTTAGTAGGTTGCCCTACTATGAGCAACTACAACTGTGCATTTGTTTGATACAATGCATAATGGAAAGAATATACCGTAAAACACTATGGAAAACATTGACGGAAGGCATGACACAAAGAAAAAATTATAAAAATTTGTAGTGACATTCAGGAAGCCAATCATGCAATGAAAAATGTCATTGAATTGAATAGTGATGGAGACCAAATTAATATAAGTTCCCTTCCTTAGTTATTAACAGTGCAGCAAAGCAATGCTATAAAAGAAGTTATACAAAAATTCGATTTCCCATAGGATTTGCTGTGAACATAAACAATATAATAACAAAGAAAGGTGAATTTGGGCCGGGATGAAAACACATGATTGGCATACCTTCATTAAGGTAATTATTCCGTATATTACATACACTTCTGTATAATGCATGTTCTCGCTGTATTGTGTTTACTACTTTTGGAAAAATAATGAAAAGATTATTTTATAATTGTTGCAGTACATTCTACCTCTATCTCTCCCAGACAACTTTGACAACAATGTCAAGCAAGTTATATATAATCTTGGAAAATACATGAGGTAAGTAGCGATATTTGTTCAATTCGTTGTATACATCTTATAATTGCCATTTGTTTTACTTGTTATGTAATATATTGTATATTTTTGTTAAATATCGTTAATATATTTGTGCCTTGAATCACTTCTAGATGGCTATCATCTAAAGAAATCCATAAAGAAGATATAAATTATTGGAAGAGAAAAATTCCTCATCTAATGTGTGAAATGAAAAAGTGTCTACCTTCAACATTTTTCAATGCACAAGAACACTACCTCATACACTAAGTTGAGGAGATTGAATTGTGTGGACCTGTACACACAAGGTCAATGTGGATGGTTGAGAGGCACTTGAAATTTTTGAAGGCTTTGTTTAGACAAAGAGCACATCCTGAGGGTTCTATGGTGGAGGGATATATGGTATACCAAATCATGGTGTACATTAGTGAATATCTTCCTAAGTTTGTAGCAAAGATCCATTTAGGATCACATTTGGGGGATCCCAACTCCATTAACAAATTCAAGGGGAGCACTCATGGGGAAAGGTAGATTGAGGAAAGTGAGAGGTAATTATAAGATGGTCATGGAGATTAATTGGAATGTATTTTACATATGGTTTTTATGTATATTGTACTTATTTAATTTTTAATCTTCAATATACATCAATTATAAATTAAGGTCATGTATTGTGGCATTTAACTAATTATATGTCATTTATGAATTTCAATTTATTTTGGTACAGTTGGTCGAGAGTGGGATGCACTACATTTGTACGTCATGAACAATCTTAATTGAATGATGGTATGGATTGAACGATGTCAACAATCTGGTCGCACATTAATATGGGAAGGTGTGGCTTCATTGGTTAAAGAAGCTCATCATAATGGAGATTCCAATGTTATACAAAGGGAAATTGATTTAGCATATGGTTTAAGAGATAAACAGGTACGTATAAATATATTAATCACCCATATTATTTAATTATTTTCAAGTATATTGATGTATATATATCTTGAGATTGTTTTCTTGCATACATTCGGCCAAGAATAAATATGTTTATCAACTGACGATATTGCAATAATTTTTACATGTTTGACATATTGCAGGTGAAACACCACAAGGCTATGTGGTGCAATGGTCATAAATTTTGAATCAAAATGTTGGATGACATGAAGAAAAATTGTGATTCTGGTATAACTGCAGTCTTTCAGGTGACTAATGTTTCATCTAGAAGCAACATACATCCAAAAGTCTCAAAAAATTGATACTATGGGATTTTTGATGATATACTTGAGTGTGACTTTAAGTCCTTCAGATTAATTTTGTTCATCGGGCCCCATGGTATAGGCTACGATTGAATGAAAATGATCCTGAGAGAACTGTTATTGAACATGATAATGGATTTACCATGGTTAATACAAGGTTGATTGAGCGAGCTGGAAATGAGCCCTATGTTCTTCCAAGCTAATGTGAGTAGGTATTTTACTCAGAGGTTCTAGGTAGACTGGGTTGGTCATTTGTTGTTAGACATGATCCAAGAGGAAGGCCGTAAAGTATAATGTGGTGGAAGAAGAAGATACCGAAGAACTAGAATATGATGTAGATGATGATCAGGATCAGCGATTAGTTGATGATGTCCCTGACGAAGATGTCGAAGAGGAGGAACTAGATGATGATGATGTAAGAGTTAATGTTCATGAAGATGACATCCATGTGGATGATGACATTATTGAAATTGATATCGATGATGATGATTTACGATATGACTAATCCTTACAATGTTGAATCTGGATCAGATGATATAGAGAAAGAGTTGGATGAAGAAGAAGATCAATGGCATTGAAATGTATAAGTTATGTGATTATATTATCTATTTGATATTAATTTCTTGATAGAATTATATTTGACTTATGTGGTTACATAATTAATTCATGATGTTTTTTAATTTTTATGCCATTACATAATTAATTTAATGATGTACTTTTAATGTTTGAAAGCTCAAAAAATTAAAACATTTCAATAGTGATGTTAACAACCTTGAAATTAGTGTGTTTTATGTTTCATGTGATCATAAAAGATTAAATAGTCAGTTGTAGAGATGGTTGTTCAGTTGGTTGATCGTATGTTGGTTCTTTTACAATGTAACCAGGTTTGTCTTCTATCATACTCCATGGAATTGCCAATCTAATCGGTTGAAGTTCAAGGACTGACCAATTGACGAGGGACTTTAAAAAGCCCCATACACTTCAGCTCAGAAGACCTGAGGGTGACCTTTAACGTGTTTACAACCTCTGCACCATTATTATAAACAACATTAACAATAGTAGATGATCTCACTTAATAGCTCAACATGATAAGATAATATCAACTAGAATTGGCTGTTCATAGACAATATCAACTATTTGGAGTGTGAGATAACTAAACACAATCCATTGTATAAGATAGTCAATAATTTGCAATTTGTAGCAAGCTCTAGGCAAAGACAAACAAATACTGAACTACACGAATAATTACAACTTAGATCAGTGCCATATATCCATTACAAGAGTCAAATTCATAAGCATCTAGAGGTATATAATAGATTTAATACATCACATATAAGATCCTTGACAATATTGCATTACAATTTCATCAGTGTGCATTCTAACCCAGGACTACTTATCAAATCCTTATACAACACATATCTGCCTATAATCCCATTCAAGCATTTTGATTAATTCCTTGAATTAAAGCTAAAATAGAATTATACACACCACAATAGTGAGATGGATAAAACAACCCTTAGTTATTTCATTCAAAGTTCAGATATGCATGTACAATGGAGAGACATGAGCTTGAATTTTCATTTCAACTCAAATGCTAAACAAGAGTACAACATTAAATCTCTATGAACTCAAAAATCATACATAATGATTCAAAACCTTAAATTGCATTTCCTCTCTAAAACCATCGACTTTACACTACGGTAACTTCACCTAGAATCGACAAAAGTTATCTAACTTTCTAACCTATACTTCTGGTCTTGAATTTCTTCTTATAGAAAATGAAGGAGTAAACAAGCATCGGGCTAGAAAGTACACTTGTCACCAGTCAATTGGAGCACCTGGTGATATTCCAAAATTTGTTACAACAGCCACCACCTTGAAAAATATTCTTGTTCAAAAATCGTTACAACAGCAATCATCCTAGAGCATATTCTCGTTCATCATGTCGGTGGAGGAAGGTTGATGCAATAACAAAAAACCACGCGAAACCCACGCCAAGAAAGTCATCCATACAAAACTGGAAACGTTGTAATCAAGAGACCGATTTTACACTGCTCTGGTGAGTCTACCTCTTTTTACTCATCATCATTCAAATACTTAGCCACCCACCTCCTCGGGTATTTCTCAAGTAGTTGGCCACCAAAATCAATCACCTCTTTTTACCTTTGTACTATAAGGCAAATACTTTTACCGCTACCTAATTAGCATCTCTTTCAAAAGATTCCAAAAATGAGCCAGTACCAATAATCTTATCCATATAATTTACCAACAAATCATAATCTGAGTCATCAAAAATTATTTTAATTTGATTATTGATGACTTTACTTGCTTGATCCTGCCATTGTTGGAGTGTTTTGATTTCCCCCTGCTCATAAGTTATATCAGGTAACAGTGTGTTACCCTAATCATTGAAGTTCTTTACCAACTCCCTAATCTTCCTACTTAGATCATCTGGTAAGGTCTGAAAACTTTGCAATGATTTAACTAATATATAAGTAGGCTTTAATGATTGGGGCCTGTTATTTGCATCAAACCTTGAGGCTTTAGTCATAACATCTAGATTATTTTCCCTAGGGATCCAATTTTGAATTATTGGAATCACTATCTCCTTATCCCTATCAATATTATTTATTGCTTCAGATAGTAAAGAATACAAAGAATGTATAGAGGGCAGTTTATTATCCACCTTTTCATTTAAATGCTCCAAAAAAAGAGTAACAATTTATTTTTCTTTTGAAAGAAAACCCTCCTTTTTTACCCTTAGTGATTGCTGTAATTGATCAATTTCCTGCATGAACTACCTCTTTGTTGGATCAACAAAGAATTTTGTTTGTTCATCTAATTCTGTTCTAGAGGAGGGGTAAGACAGATTTTGAATGGGAGACCCCGGTGTGAAACATTTGGAGAAGCAAGAGGCATTGACCCTACTGTGGGAGGTGATGTGCTGGTTCGTAGAGCATTGGATGTTTCCCTAGTATGTCTATACTTGAACCTTTCTACTTTAGTTTGCAGCTCAACATTCCTCTGTTGCATTTTACTATATTCTTCAATTAAAATGTTATACTTCTCCATTAGGCTCTTTCTTTCAGCCTCCTCCCTTTCAGCAGTCTTTTGGGCTAACTTGGCCACATTCACAGTTAAACTAGTGGCTTCGGTTGTTGTAGTCTCTAAAGTCCTCTTTATTATTAATCCTCCTTTGAAATTTGGATTAATATCAGCAATGTCTGGCTTTCTTCCTTGTGGAGCCAATGCCCAAATTGCCAAGGTCTCATATTCTTCACTGAAGGCAGAGTTTTGTAATGCTGCCTTAACTTCTTCTTTAGAATCCTGAAAAGGATTCTTGGACTTCATAATGGCACTAAAAGCCACTGCATCTGTGATGTCCCATTCAGGAAAAATCAAAACACTAGCCTAATTCACTAGTTGTCTTCCTTCTTTAGGAGTGATGTTTTTGAACTCTTCCATTAGTTTAGCTTTCACTTCTTTATCATTCTCCTGATCTGACTTGTCAGGCCTTAGTTCTCTTCTCTCCTTGCATTTATTTTGATATTCTTCAAATTTCATCCTCCATGCCAATTGCAAGAATACAGGAGTCTTTACAAATGCATTGTCATCTAAAAACTCCTTGCAAGCCTCCATTCTTGCATTCTGCACACTCTTAGCCTTCATATCCAAATCAGATAGAACCAATTTAGCTGACCTAGGAGGGGACAACATACCAACCTGCATGTCTTGATCAGTAACAATAATTTCATTTATGAGATCCTTAAATACGTGATCAATTTTTTGCCTCTTAGGGCTTGGCTTAGGTGGTGGTGATGGGGGACTGCGATGTGGTGAAGATTTTAATTCAATGATTTTGATAGCCCCAGTTACTTTGAATTTTGGGCTTGGTCATGAAGGCGCCTTCATTATTTTCTTCCCTTTTCTATCTACTTCCTCCTCATCACTGCCAGTATCCCTTTTCCTCCTATAGATGGGCCACCTTTCTGTAGGTTGACATACTAGCCTTATTTCAATTGGAATATCACTTTGTCCTTGCATATCCAGACTTAGCCTTAAATTTATCTTTTTGGTTGTCAAGGTGTCCATTATCTCCTTAAAATTCTTCATTAAAAAATCAATTCTCTTCTCGTATGGAGTGAATTCCATCAATGGATCATATGTCGAATCCATTTCATGCACAATATCCAATAGCTTACTATAAGCTATCCACTTTTTCTTGTTCAATTCCTGTCTATTTAAATCAAATTCATTCTTGATTAGGTCCTCAAGGAAATTGGTCCTCAAGGAAATTGAACTCATGTGTAAATTTTCCACCTTTTATTCTTTGTCTGAAAAGAGTAAAGAAACCTTTAGGATCATGTTGTTGCCTTGGACCAAATCTCAAATGGTAATCAACAAAGAATTTGTCAAAATGTGTCCAGCGTCCCTTTGAAAATGTAAAGTCAGACACTACTATATAATCAGGGAATAATGTTCCCTTCCCCTTTCCAGTTAGGTTATCTTCATGAATACACCCCATCTGCCACATAACTTCTGCAAACCCTAGTCTTGGTGGCACATTGTATGACAGTATGTGAGAGGTTCTTTGAAATACATATATTCTCAAGACAGTGTTGACTGGATATGGGATAATGTCACCCTAGTTATGTAAAACCCTCAATTCTAGTTTCCTCTCCTTCGGCCTAAGGAAATCATGCAGTTCTTGAGGGATCCTAGGTACATTTACCATCAATCTAGCCCTCAATCTTGTAGCAAAATAATTATCAAATTGCACATAACCGGTGCTTTTTTTATTATAGGACAAATCTATAGCCCATATCTGTACTGACAATCTTTCTCCATTAACTGATTGTCTTAAGTTCATATTCTCAGCAAAGGAATCAGCATTCCTAAACAAGAACATATGCATCAACATGGAATACCAAAAGAATTGAGTACCAGTATCACCATTCTACAGCTTCGACAGTCCTTTATGTATCCTCTCCACCAAAAAAGAAGTGAAGTCATATGTTACAGAGAAGTTAGGGTGTTGTATTTGCACCCCCATGAACATGTATGCAATCGGCATTACTGCACCAGGCTGAAACCCAAAATTGACATAGTGAATAAAAAGTAGCCGGGAAAGGCTTTCCAAAACAATTCAATCTGAAGGGTTCCTGGTCACTAGGGCTGATGTGAAATTGTGAACCCCCTGCCTTAACCAAATGAGGTGGAAGTAGCCTAACCCTAAAAAGAGATTTCAATTTTGTATACCTCCTTCATTTCTTCAAGATTAATAGGAACCAAGTCATCACTTGGCTCACTCAAATCAAAAGTCTATTGGATAACATCTCTGTTAATTTCCAATAGAACCCCTCCATCATTATCTCTGATTACCCATGTGATAGGGTCATATCTTTTGGCCACTACTTTAAGTAAGTCCACATCAGGGAACACATTTGGAACAACTAGCTTTCCCATGTCGTACCTCCATCTATTTGAAAAAGGATGAGCCAAATTCCTCTGTCCATACCATAATCTGAACATTTCTAAGCCTGCGAATGGAACCCTAGCATCAAAAATGTTGGAATTATTACACACCAACCCCTCCCCTAGGATTTTCCCTTGCATCAACACCAAACCTTTCCTTCTGTCATTTGTTGATAATGGAAATTGATCTAGAAATCATCGTACAAGTTTCTTTTCAAATACTCAATGTGGCTAGAGTGCTGCTTGGTTGGCCCCATTTTAGACAAACTAGGGCCTCACTATAATGTTACACTTGAAGTGGCTATGACTAAGCAGAGATAGGAAATTACAAAGTAAAAATACCGCAATTCCTCACAATTTATGATTAAACAATAGCCCTAACAAAAGATTTTAATGAACCCAGTGACAAGCATAGCAGATCCCCCCTTTCCCAAATTTAGGTGTAGAATGACTGAGAAACAGAGAAAATTAACTCATGACTTTTTTTGCACAAACTCCAATTTCTAGCAGCAGCTGCTCGCAATTTCACCTTTGGCTTTGAAACTGTTTTCACAAAATACTTGAATGCTTTGTGATACAAATGAGACGAGTAAATTGATTTTATGTCGATCAAATTCCGCTAGTGAATGTCTCATCCGCCATTAAAGCTCACTCACAGGCCGCACGAACTGCTCCAACCATAATTTTATACATATTTAAATTTGAGCCGTTGATCCTTTAGTTTGATTAAATCATTGACGACCATCTTCAAAACAGGCTGATATAATTTCCAACACAGCAATAAAGGGGCCCACTATGTCATACGCTGTGAAGGAATGCCACATGGCGGTTGCCTGTGATATCGCAATCTTTTGATTTATCATTGCGGGATGGCGGGCACCGTTGATCTTTTTACCATAAAGCTTGCTCCTTCAAAAATGGTCGCCGTCCTTTCCTTTAACTGTCAAGCAGCTTTTCCCTTAAAATCATAACATCTGCGTTGAAATAAAACACGTGCATCTTACAAGCGCATTAGTAATCTGCCCCGTAATACATTTAAAACCAGCGAACGCTTTCTTCACTCCTTAGGCTTCATTGGATGAGACACGTGGCAAGCACCAGCGACATCGCGATCCCAAAATTCCTAATCGCGGGATGGCAGACACTGTCAATCTTGAAGAGACAACTCATCAATGGTTACATAGATTTCATCCTTTATGAAGGGCACTTGGCACTCACCTGTGATATCACGATCCTTGTAACTGTTGATCGCGGGATAGCAGGCACCGTTGATCTCATTCCTTTAACACAGTCACTAGCCATGTTTTTAACCTTCGAGCAGCTTTTCTAGCGAGATTATAACATATTCATGGATTTAGAACATGTGCATCTCGAGAACACTTTAGTAATCCACCCCTTGATACATTTAAAGTCGGCTAGTGTTTCCTTTACTCTTTAGGCTTCATTGGATGAGACACGTGGCACTTGCTCGTGATTTCGCAATCAACCCAAGCATCATCGCGGGATGGCAGGGAATGGCTCTGATCAAATGGTAGTTGGTCAGTGATAGCTCAAATTTGATCCCTGGGATAGGGCACGTGGCGCCCACCCGTGATTTTGTGATCCTTGAATTCCTGATCATGGGATGGTAGGCACCGTTGATATCTACAGGAAATATATCAACAACAACACTAAATCAACCTTTGAGCTCCCTCGAATAGGACACGTGGTGTCCACCTGTGATTTCGCGATCCTTGAATTCCCGATCACGGGATGGCCAGCACCGTTGATATCTGCAGGAAATAGATCAACGACAGCACTAAATCAACCCTTAAGCTCCCCCAGATAGGACACATGGCGCCCACTCGTGATTTCATGATCCTTGAATTTTTGATCACGGGATGGCGGGCACCGTTGATATCTACAGGAAATAGATCAATGGCAGCACTAAATCAACCCTTGCAAAATAAAACATTCATTAAAAGGAGAAGTAGGCATTACTAGGCGGATGACAAATAAAACAAGAGCTGCAGGGCAGCGAAGTTCCTGCCAAAAAGTTATTAAATAATTATGTTTTAAGAAGTTAGAAATGAAATTATTGATGAGGTGGGACTCTTGTGTAAGAAGAACAAATGATTAAGTTAAGGATTGTATTTGTTGTTATAACTTTAGTTCTAATATATTAAATTATATTTTAGATGGTATATATGTTACATATATATTGTATATATATTATAATATTATAATGATGTTAAAATTATATATTAGATATTATATATGTTACATATGTATTATATAGTGTATATATTATAATATGTTGTTAAATTAATAATATAATATATTAAAAATATATTATTTATTTGAATTTGTTATTAGATTATTTTATATATTTGAATTTAATAGAATGGAAAATATAAAAATAGACAAGTTAAGTTAAATGATTTATATTGGTAACATATGAGACAAAAATTAAGAGAAAATATGTTATTCAAAATTATAAAAAATAAAATAATATGCTACTTATAACACTATTTTTTCATGAAGTTAATATTTAAATTTCAAATAAAAACATAAATATTAAAATATATAACATAAATTTTAATTTATTTTAAAATATAAAAATCTAATTAAAATGTGGTAATTTGTTTTTAGAGTTTAGACTGAGATTTCTATTTTCCCTATTTTTATTATTTTGATCTTGCATGCTTACATTAATCATAATTCATTGATACAAAAAAATATAAGAGAGATAATATTTTTTTTATTTTGATTAATCAAAAAAGGTAAGTATTAAAGATTGAATAAATTAAAAATGATAATAAAAGATTGATTCAAGAAGAAAATTATTAAAATTAAAATAATTTACATTAATAATTAAAATATAAGATAATAAAAAAATTAAAGGAGTTGAGAATTTTTAAACTTAATTATTATAGTGGATGTCTTAAACAATTATTCTTTTGGAAATATCAAAACTAAGAATGAAACCAACATAAAAATTTTAATAAAATATATTTCAATAAAATGATGTGTACACTAAGTTAAAGCATTTATATTGCTAGTCAAATGGTATGTAGGGAAAACGAAAACTAAGAAATAAAAATATTTAACAAATAAAAATATATACTATCTATAGCAACAATTTTTTGGGGGCTAGAAATTTATAAATTATAGGTTGAATGGTAAGGCTAACAATTTTTGTTGTAGTTTGTATTTTTCTTTCGTGCTTTGTTTGTGCTAGGCTGTTGTCCATTTGTCTTTCACTCTCTTTGTTTATGCTTGTGTTTCTCCTTTTAGTTGTTTAGTTGTTTTGTGGGTTAAGTTGTCTATGCTTTTTCTAAACAAAACCATTTAAAATTAAATTATATCAGTAGTCAAATGCTATGCAAAAAATAAATAAATAAATAAATAAAAAATCTTACTTTGTAAAATTGGAAAACCTAATTATTATAATGATGATTTTGTTTATATTAAAAGAAAGGTAAAGATCACATGAATTATTCACACTTAAAAAATTGGAAAACATCCTACTTATAGCAACACATTTTTTTTACTTATTAAATAGTGACTATTAAAATTCCTAATAAAATAAATAAATATTATAGTATATGTAATAAACAAATTCTAATTAATTTAAAATATCAAAATATAATTAAAAGAATAAAAATAATTACCAGCAGTAATGCGATAACCTAAAATAATGAAAAAAGAGAAAAGTCTTACTTTGTAAAATTGGAAAGTCATTCAGTCAAACTGCATCTTATAAAAACTAAAAATATATACCTTTACTTGGTAAAATTTGAAAAACCTAATTATTATATTAGCACATTTTTTATGTATTAAGAATGTAGAAATTATTATTTTAAAAAATATTATTTATTAAAAATTTAACTCTTTTTAATTAAAACAATGAAAAGAATAGTCAATTTATAACACTAATATAAAAGAATGTAAAAAAAAATCTATAAGATTAATAGATGAATACTAAGTATGATTTGTTACAATGCAGGATTATACAAGTGATAAGATTAATAGATAAATACTAAGTATGATTTGTTACTATGTAGGATTACCCACCATTCCATAATAATCGTTAATGAAAGTAATGGAAGCGTCAAAATAAAAGCATATAGGTGAAATTATTAACAATTAGATTAGAGAGTGAGATTTTGAAATATATTTTGTTATATAATTAGCATCTATACATTGATAATAGATTGAAAAAATTCAAATAGAGAAAAAAGAATTATTCCAAGTTCTCATTGGTTAAAGTAGAGAGTTATTAATAATTAGTTAAATTAAATTTGGTGCCTATAGTTCCACAGTGAGAACTAAAAATTATATTTATAGAAGAAAAATAAAATAAATCTACAATTTGTTTTATAATTTCACTTTAACTTTAAATATTAATGTTCACTCATTAGAAGTTGTATTTTTTACAATCACATTTTATTTTAGATGTTTGTTTATAAAATATAGATGCATTAAAATATGTAGAAATATTTTTTTCTTTATATTATATAGCATTCATAACATTAAATTAACATAGAATAATTTCACAATATCCTTAATAATCAAAGAAATTTAATCATTACTATGCAACATTATTCTCACATCAAACTAACAAATAAATATTGAAAACAAATTTATCTTTTTATATTATAACATTCATAACTTAAACCTTTTATACACAATATCAAGTTAATTATAAAAAACACATAAAATTATTTATAAGCAACTTAATTTTTTTAGCAATTTAATAAAATATAATTTAATATAATTAAGAAAAATTAAATAAGAATTATAGATAAATTTATGAAATATTGATTTACTTATCAAGAAAAAATCAATTATAAATTTACTTATTATTGATAAATTTACTTACCAATCTATTTTAACCATGAAGAAAAAATTAATCATTAGTGATTCGCGACATTATTGGCACATCGCTTTTAAAAGCTGACAAAATAAATGTGAAAACACATTTATTTTTTAGTTCACGCCAAAGGAACTATAAGCGACCCCCTTTCCCTATGTAGCACAGTTTTTAACAAATGAGAACTCAACTTTTTTGTTTGACAAATATTTGTATATAGTTAAAGTAAATATGCAAGATTGCACCAACTTTTCAAATTTCAAAAATTAATTTTCCTCAATTTTATTGGCTACAAAACTTTGAGCGATAAGGGCGGATTTTCAGGAAGCATAAACTTTTTATCGCAACTTTTCAAGGTTTTTTTGCCACAAAGACCATAATCAATTTTTTTTTCACTTGTAATTAATCTATTTTGTTATTTTGAATCTTTTTAGTTCCTGCCAGGGAACTATAGGCACCACCAAATCTTAACTAGTTATTAATAATTCTCTTTTTAACCAATGAGAGCTGAAGCATTTTTTCTATTTGATTTGTTTTTATCTATTATCAATGTATACATGCCAATTATATAACAAAACATATTTCAAAATTCAATTCTCTTCAATCTAATTGGTAGACAAATTTCACCCGATATAAGCGATTAATGCACTTCCATTACTTCCATTTCGGAATCTTAACTAATTTTTACGAGTTTTTTTAAACTTAGGTTGTTTATTTCCAATAATTCAATAAGGTAAACCATACTAACTATTTTGAAAATTAAATTACACTATAACGATAAATTACTTTTTATTAAATTACACTATAAAAATAAATTACTTTTCATTAAATTACTTACTAATTACCCCTCACATTGGGTACGTAACATTTATTTACTATTTTCCATTGCATTATTAAAATAATAATAATAATTAATAAAATTTATACTTTGAATAACAAATGCTAACTAATTAATCAATATAACATCAAAATTCAACTATTTTTAATTACCTTTAATACTAAATTGATTTGTAGCATAAATTTAATTAAACTAATTCTTTCAAAATATTAATACCAATTACTCAAAAAATTTACTTTTTAATATAAATTAATTAATTATTATTTAAAAATAAATGAATACCTTGTAAATTATTTTTATATTATAATTTAAATAAATTAATACTAATCACCTTTTTTTGTCATAAATTAATTCTAAAACAACACTTATTAAATATATATTTAAACTAACAAATTTTCAATTGCTTTGAAATTTGAGCTAACTCTAATTACTAAGATACATTTTGCAAAATAAATGAATTAAGACTACAATAATTATTTAGAATAAATACTAATTACTTTTATAAAATATTTATTATTTTTAAAAATCAACTTTAAAATTAACAGTAATTACTTTTAAATCAAATTTAAATTAATATTAATAAATTAATCATTTAAATCAATCACAAATTCTATCATATTTGTTTTAGAAATAATTCACCTTCTATTTACAATTTATATTAATTACTATATGTTAGTTTGTGAAATAAAAAATGTTAACTAATTAATAATTAATAAGGAAATAAATAACTTTATTATATTAATTAAATAAATAGTCTAAATTTAAAGATTTTTTTCTTCTCATTTAAATTAAAAAAAAATGTTTAGTTTTAGCCAAGTTTAAATTTTCATATCCAATTTAAATGTTCATATTAAATATTTTAATATATATATAAATATATAATAAATTTAAATATTTGTAAAGACAAATATAAATATTTTATATTATATTATAATTTTTTTAAAAAAAGAAATATTAATTAATAATAAAATTAAAATTTTATTAATTTTTTTAAAGTAATAAGGCCATTGCCCTCTCCATGGATTTATGCACGCTGTAAATATATATTTTAAATATTTATATTGAATTAAAA